>JAPFBL010000157.1:600000-872997 GCA_026182355.1 Hermatobates lingyangjiaoensis
GCCATAATTCTCTCTTTTCTTTCAATGAATAAATTCTTAATTGAAAAATGTTACAAAAGTATTAAATACATTTTTGAAATTCTATATATTCTTTATATGATTTGATATTCAATTATATTTATTTTGATTTATTCTTAAAGTTAGTTAAAATTCATTACGGTTAATAATTTATAATGTATCATTATTCATAACGATTTATATTTTGCAGTGTAATAGATATTCAAGTGGTGTTTCTGAAATTATATCAACAACACACTATAAACATTGAACAAAAAAACTAATTTATAGGTCAGAAAATTATATTTTTTGAAGCGTGAACTAAGAAAGCAGTACAATATTAGTGTATTTGTTTTAAAAATAAATGTTTACATCATACGTTTGTTTTTATAATGAGGTCACTTTTTGTACTACAGCTGAAATAAATATTTTCTATTTTTTTAGTAAAATATTAAAGGGATATTTTAGGCATGAGTAATGAATGAAGAGAATAGAAATATAGCAATTGTATATTAAAAGTAATGTAAGTTTTTATTTGGAGTCTGTGAGGGTGGTGCTTGTAGCTTGGGGAGGGAAGCTTTGTGCTCATTTATGAGGAGAAGGGCTCCGGGCCAGCAAGAGGAATAGGAAATGGGCCAAGTATTAGATTATGCGGCCTCTTTCAAGAGAATATGCCATTTGTGCCTTGTCGCAAAGGATTCCCTAGAGACAGGTATTAATAAAGGCTCCTTGAGCAGGCCCGCTTCACATATTTCTTGGTTGTTATCTGCACCAAGGAGCTCTCTGCCTCACCAACGATATAACCTGCTCGCAGATTTAAACTAATTACATCAAACAATCCTTCATCACCATTATGTCTAACATTTCCGACAATATTTTGTGGAAACATCTAATTAAAGGCTTTATGGGTAATTGATACTAATCGGTTCATTATAGCCAGTCATACACCAAAATAACCATTCTAAACATCCCAATTATAAACACAAAATCAATTTAGAACTAATTACAACGTTCTCCAAAGCTTCAAAAAAAGATATTACAATGACCTCTTACTTTCTTACTACAAGCTTGGTTTTATCATTTTAAACATTTAATCCACCAGCAATTAAAATTCATTAAATTTTAATAGTATTAAATTTAATTTTTATTTCATTTAAAAATAACTCTGAGTAGATTAACATAAAAATATTTCAGTAGAACATGAAAAAATTTAGAGTGATCTACATTAAACATTACTATAAGTAAACTTAATACCAAACTTCTTGGGTATATAAAATGTCTATTTATGCATACTATTAATGTCAAAATGAGAGATGTTTATTAGTCTTTCATTCTTGGAGGTTGTACAGATAGTGATTGATCTACTTAAAAATATACATATAATTATTCTTGTATATAAACCCACTGATGCATATAATATCATTAGTATAACTACAGCAGTAATAACACTTTCAAAACGAAAGTGTAGATTTCGTGTTACGAAATAATCACTTACAGGAGAACATGGCTTTAATTCCAAAAAGTGGTTGTTGCTTTATATAGTTTATCTGATTTCCTTCTACATTGAAGATGATTTAAGACAAAGTTTCCCATTTAAAACTGGAAAATATTCCTATTTTGTCCGAAAAATGTCAGAAACATGTAAGAAAATATCTTGTTTTAAGAGCATTTGTAATTTATGATGTAGGACAATTTCATTTATTATTTTTCAAGGAATGTCTCCAATATTGAATTATGTTTTACATTCTTGATCATTTATACAATATTTATCCTAAGAATTCTATGGCATGCAAGTGGTTTTTTTAAAAAATTTATACAATATTTATCCTAAGAATTTTATGGAATGCTAGTGGTTTTTTTTTAAAAAAAAATCACTTTTCCTTTCCTTTGTCTAAAATCATAAAAATCTGTGATTCATGAAATCCATGATGGAGTTTTATCTTTTTCCGGCGTGCAGTACTCTGTTCTGTAGAATAAATAATGAAACTTCATTTTCCCCGCAATTTCTTGATAAATATATTTGCAAATGTTTGGTTAGAATAGCATTTTGCTTACATTAAAATATAACTATAGAGCGCAGTTTGTTTCAATTGAAATGATTGGTGACGAAATGTGAAAGCTTGAACGATGCATGCTTCGAATGTTACTGGTTGAAGATGCTCAAACACATTTCTAAACTACAACTCACTGCTTAAAATAAAATCATACAAATATTTATTGAAACACATAGAAAATACAACAGATTGAATATGTGATATTCTTCGGGAACATGTAGGAACGTAGTCTACAATTTGTTTAGGTTGACACCTGGTCTCAAAACAAATAATGGTGTTTTAACAAGGGAGTAACATTAGTTAAATCAAATTAATTAAATGTTTACATTTTATATATTTATGTCTGCAAAAGTTATAACAATAGAACAATATAAAATAATGTAAGTGAATTCAGATTTAAAGCTTTAAAAACAAATCGGACTAGAAAAAAAAATGAAAACACATGATCGAATCAAATTTTATGTTATGAAACTGTAGCTTTAAAGTTTGCTTTTTTTTGACATCTTGGAAGATTTCAAATGTTAAAATAGTAAAACGATGTATTTAGAACAGCAAGTCTCATACTGACTATTCATCTATTGATGTAGGTAAGAAAGGAATTTCTCCTTGCTCTATAAACTCATATTTTTTTAAAGAATAACTTCATTTTATTGATGGCATTAAGAATTATATATGTATAATAATTATTTTTAAAAATATTGTTTTAAAAGTTAATGTGAATAGATTTACATTGATAGATAGCTATTCACCTATCAAATTTTATATTTATTTATATCTCATGGTTTAACTGATATAAATATCAAATCATTTAGGATTTCATTTAGGTATAATATATCAAAAACAAGAAACAAGTAAAATTAATTTTATTTTTTTTTTGATCAACCACGAGAAGACAGATTGCGCTACTAGTTCATATTCAGGCAATGATCAAACCACAATAAAAAATGTGAAAACAAGACTAAGGTCTTTCAACCGTAACAAGCGGTCTTCGTCAGAGTCAAAAACCCAACTGAAACACTAGATGAAGAAAACATGTGGTGAGGGGTTGAGAAGAGTGGGGGGGAAGAGTGGTATTTTAAAAGGGTGAAAGTGCAGGAAAGGACTAATCTCCAGAAAGGGATGTTTGGGGAAACAAAGGAGTACAGTCAGAAAGAGTAAAAAACTATCCGCTAGCTGTCAACCCTCTTAGAAGAGGCTATTGTCCTCGTAACGAAAGTATCAAGTTTGAAGAGACCATTACTAATGTTTATAATATTTGATCTATTAAATTTAATTAGAGACGATTCAATAATATTTGATTAGTGTTTTCTAAACCAAATAACGTGGGCAATATGTTAATAAAAACTCTCCCAGCGAATTGGAGTCCGCTGGTATTTATAAAATTCCGTGCAAAAATTGCCATAATATTTATATTGGTCAAACTGATAAATCATTAAAGACACGTGTAAAACAACACCAATATAACGTAAGTAGACAGGAAAAAAGTAGTGCCTTATTCTTGCATATAAAAAATGAAAATCATCATATTGATTGGACAGGAGCTAAATTTATTACCAATGAAAAATCAATGTTGTTAAAAAATATTATTGAATCGTCTCTCATTAAATTTAATAGATCAAATATTATAAACATTTGTAACGGTCTCTTCAAATTAGACACTTTCATTACGAGAGCAATAGCCTCATCTAAGAGGGTTGAGAGCTAGCGGATAGCTTTTTACTCTTTCTTACTGTACTCCTTTGTTTCCCCAAAGATCACTTGATCTTTCTTGGGAACTAATTCTGGATATTAGTCCTTTCGTGCACTTTCACCCTTTTAAAATACCACTCTTCCCTCCCACTCTTCTCAACCCCTCACCAGTTGTTTTCTGTATCTAGTGTTTCAGTTGGGTTTTTGACTCTGACGAAGACCGCTTGTTACGGTTGAAAGATCTTAGTCTTGTTTTCCTATTTCTTATTGTGGTTTGATGATTGATTGCTATTTCACGTGTTATGTGAAATCTTTTTCTATTCAGGTAAATGTAATTTGTGTGGTGTATTTTACTTTATTTACCGGGTGGTAATCATTAAGGTTTCGACTCGACTCAAAAATACATGTTTTGAGGTAAACTTATTTCAGCAAGTTCAGTACCACTCTTGCACAACAATGTTAATGTTAAATTCCTCATAGAATTATTTTGGGAATAGAGATAAACAAATCACTGAAGGCTCAAATTAAATTGATACGGATATTAGTCCAGTGAGAGTAAAATATGATACCACTGTATTAAGATTAATTGGATAGATTAAAATCAGATAAGTTGGGCAAATGATGTTTATAGGTTAAATAATCACCTGTCAAAGTGTCATTTCCATCATTCAACTATCGCACTTAGTTAGCAATAACAAAACTTTTCTAACCAAAAAACGTTAGTAAATTTAACATAACCAAATATTAATAAAAAATTAAAATTTGTTAAAATGTTAATTTTTATAAATTTATTAATGATCATGAGGCAGTAAGTATCTTCTTCAACATTTCAAGAAGAGCAGCGATGGTATACTAGTGTAAACCTCTTTCAAACTAGCCATCATTAATGAGTATAGATCAATATACCAAAAAACTCTTAACTTTTTCAGATAATCTAATATAATTAAAATATAGTTGTTTTTTAAAATTTATTATATATATATAAACACACACTAAGACTCTCTAACTTACCATTTGAACCGTCTTTAGGAGAGATAATACAGGAAAAGCAAGTGAACGGTCTCCAACAATCTATGTACGAGTGCGATTAGTCCCGAAGAAGGTTCAAATTAAAAATTGAGACCAAAAGTGTTGGTTTATATTTTTTCTATCTACATTGAACTTTATTTGTCAAGTTCGGATACTACTGTCATAAAAAAGTATATATATATATATATATATATATATATATATAAAGTGAATTGACGGAAGGGACGACAGTCAAATCATGATCCTTGTCTTGTAGACAAGATTCAAGTTGACTGTCGTCCCTCCGTCAATTCACTTCTTCTCCTGAGGATGACCACCATTACGATCGAATATTGAAAAGTGAGTCTTTGTTATGTTTCAGTCTGTGTGTTACAGTTTATTTTAAGTGTTATATGTCCTGCCGGACCATTTTTCGTTTATCATTGTATATATATATATATATATATATATGTGTGTGTGTGTGTGTTGTGTGTGTGTGTGTGTGTTATTAAAGTAAGCAGCAGCTTCTCCATTGACCAATTTCTTGTCGTCACTCTCTAGTTTTCTTATCACTTTGTGGTGAGAATCTGGTAGCTTCCAAAGAAGGTTAGCGAAAGACATTAACACGCACAATAAACTTGAGGTGAACCACGAAAACATTTGAATAAACCACTTTTCGAAAAAACTGAAATAACTATAACTACAAGAACAATACATACAAGCTTTCGGCTGTCATTCGCCATCCTCAGATACAAACTAAAATTAATTAAGGCGATTGCACTGAAGTTAATTCAGTGCATTAGCCTTAATTAATTCACATAAACACAATCAATGATCAAACCACAATATGAAATGGGAAAACGAAACTAAGGTCTTTCAACCGTGACAAGCGGTCTTCGTCGATATCAATTTTTTTTGTCGCTGACGAAGACTGCTTGTTATGGTTGAAATATCTTAATATTGGTTTCCCATTATATATATATATATATATATATATATAAACTATATAGACACAATGAACACTCAGAAATGAAACAGAAACTCACTACTATATTTCGATGTCTTCCTGATGACGAGGACATCGAAATATAGTAGTGAGTTTCTGTTTCATTTCTGAGTGTTCTTTGTGTCAATATAGTTTATTTAGTTCGTGGAATTGTTTCATTTAATTGGTATATATATATACATAAACAAAATTGAAATTTATCAGGACTCGTTCAGTTCTTCAAGTTCAATTTAAAAGTAATTGTTGATATATAATTCTTTGTATGATTATGAACTAGATATATTTTAGTTAAAAAGAAAGATAAAGTGTTATAAGAAATTCTTTTCCTAACCGACATTGCCATTTTGCTAATGTGTTCTGACAGAGGAGGCTATAAGTAAGAAGAATAATCTATGGAAATTTGACAAAAAAGAAACTTCTCAGGGTGAGAAAAGAGATAAAGTCATTGTGAATAAGTGTTTGGTGATGTAAACGAGATTTTTACGATGTTATAGGATCAATGGCTGCTAGACCTGATCTGAAACCCTATCACTGGATACCTCAGAGAAATCAATTCCTCTTTTTTCTTCTTATACTTTGTAGTAATTTTTTTTATAGTATATATTTTTATGGAAGACTTTACTTTGATGTTCATGCAGTAATTTTGATTGAATATCTCTATTCAAGTGAAATTTGATACATAACTCAAACGAAATTTAAATGAAAATCTCTTTTCATTTAAAATATTGAATACATTGTTTGCAAAGTTTCAATAATGCAAAAAATGTAAAAAAAAAAAAGGCATCACTACGTTGCTTCATCCATAATTTTATCACACATCATATAAGCCAAAATATTTTTTTAAGATGTATGTAATGCATTGAACCATTACAGATTTTCGTACTTATCGGTTAACGGGAGGGAACTTATTTAATTACTTTTCTTATTTCGTTAACGAGAGGTTTTAACAAACAAAATAGAAAAATATAAAAAAATATATATAATATAAAAATATAAATAATAAAAAAGTAATTATTTAAAAAAAATCTGACATTTTGTTATCTATGTATTTCACGAGTGCTGTTTTGTATAATAAAGTGGTTTTCCTGTCATTTTGATTTAATAACCATCATTAAAATGCCTGACCGCTCGTTAACGGATAAGTACCCCGTTTTTGTTTGTAAAACCATGTATAACTATTTTTTTTAAAACAACTGAATTTTTAAAATACTAGGTTCAGATGGTAGACGTAGTACCAAAATATGTAATCAGAGTTCTGGAATTCAAATAATGAAGTATTCACGCTGGGTATATCTTTGCTATTTTTTTGCAGGCCGCTATATGCATTATGAACTGAGAATTAATTGATATGTCCAAATTACCGGTTGTTGGCTCTTTGAATTCTTAATCTAGAAGTCATCAACATTTTCAAAGAAGAAACTGACGGCTTTATTAAATTCTGAATAGGGAAGTAATTAATATTATGCGAATTACCACTCTATTCCTTTATTTAGATGTTATTAACTGGAAGAGGAGGCAGTTCTATTTATTCTAAATGTAGAAGTGATGAATATTATTTGAAAATATAAATTTTGTTCCTCTAATAGAAGTAAATCTTGAAACTTTATTATCATTTAGTATTAACTGCTTAAATATATTTTAATAGAAGTAATTTAACATTTAAATAGCCATAAAATTATTCATATACAGCTCCATGTTAGGATGATGATCATCATAAGAGAACATATGATTACCGTAATGTAAATAATATCATTCCATTATGCTATACAATATGTCAAACCTACTAGAATATATATGTATGTATATATAAAAAGATTTCACATAAACACGTGAAATAACAATCAATGATCAAACCACAATAAGAAAATAAGAAAACAAGACTAAGATCTTTCAACCGCAACTGAGACTCAGTTGGGTTTTTGACTCTGACGAAGACCACTTGTTGCGGTTGAAAGATCTTAGTATTGTTTTCTTAGTGGTTTGATCATATATATATATATATATATATATATATATATATATATATTCGTAAATTTTGGTAGCAGTCCTTCCTTGATACACACATTATTGAAAATGACACCAAATTTAGCTGATACCTGTTTCTTAACAAGTTTCTCAATTTTTCTAAATAACATTCTTCAAAAATTCAAGCCACTCCTTAATATTCAGGTGGAAAATAGTAGCCGTATTTTGAAGCTGTTTAGTTCACATGATCAAACCACAATATGAAATGGGAAAACAAGAGTATTTATATTTATATATCACGTGCTTATGTGAAATCTTTTTATATATTTATATATACATTGCTGCATACTGTCTATACTCTCAGCAAGCCTTCTTTGAAACAAATATTATTGAAAAGCACTACGGCTTCTGCAATTATTATCTTCGTAGAAAGATGTTATTTTTGTCTTATAATTTTCTTATAATCTACTGGTAGCTGATAAATTAATCTATCTAATGCCATAATAACGAGAATAGGAAAAAAAACAACCTTAAAGAAAACTAGTGAAACAAACTATATTAGAAGCTAAAGAAACACAAACTGAGTTGAAAACCTAAAGAGATACAAGCTTTCGACCACATTGGCCATCATCAGGTAAACGATAAACAAGAAAGATATTAACAAGAAATTAACAAGAAATAAACAATAATGTATGATTGCTAAGTTCAAATAATGTGTAATATCAGAAACAATTATCTGAACATAATTGATTTTTCTATACTATTAATCAAGGAAATATAAATGATTAATTCCTTGTTCTTATATTAATATAAAAATAATATGTAATAAACGTTTACGGCAAAATATTTCGTGAGGTACCACAATATTTGATTGAACTAAAAGAAGAAACTAAGAATAAATAATTTCACATTTTTTTTATTTCTTTGAATATTCTATTACTTATTTCACCATTTCTGAATTGTAAAGTATGTAAGCTCAATATGTAGTCAATTACCATTAGTTAAAAGGAAATTATAAAAATAGAATAATAAACTTATAATAACAAATAAAAATAGGAAAATGAGTGTTTGTTTACATGCATGGATTTAGTAAAGACTTGTAATACAAAAAAAAATACAAATATTTAACTGACGATTTTTAAATTTCGCCAAGAGAATATATATTATTAATTAGTAACATTCGTAAATTTTAAATTGATTAATATAATAACAAAGTCTCTAACAATGGATATTTAAAACCATTTTAAACTGTTCTTCATATTTTGAGGGCTTTGCATAACTCACACACAAAATATTACGAATAAAACTTTTAGAAAATAGAAAATCAAATAGTCAGTCGTTTCAGATTTTCAATTAAATCATTTGTTTTTAAAATATTGTAATCTGAATGTTAGAATTTTTTTTCATTTCATTATTTTAACTTTTGAATATTTAGATGACTTCACAAACTGAAGAGTTGTTTATGCAGAGCTCATCAGGATGTGGTTGATAGTACTGATTTTGTACATTACTAGTGTACAAACTAGTACTATATAGTACTAGTACTATATATTGTACTATAGAGTACAAAAATACTATCAAATAAATTATCGTTGCTTTAGAAACACATTGGATGTAAGTAACGCCCACTTATAAAACATAAATATTCAAAAAATCTCCTTTAAGCACTTTCAAGAACTAAATGGTACTAGGGGTCTATCGCTAGACACTAGGAGAAGTTGATAGAAATGAAGCATGAACACATGTATACCGTACAAACTCTATAATTAAGCTAACTCCTTAAAATTTCCAGTTAAAATTATTAATATCAATAATGATTATTCCTACTAATCATTCTAATTTAACTCTTTTATATACAATAAATTAACAAAATGAATACATTTATTAATAATTAATTTATTATTTGTTTTAATATGCTGGTTAATTTTTTATTTTCCTTTATTTATAGCAGATATTTCTCCTTCATACATCTTTCTACAATATGTGTATGTAAGCTGCATAAGCTGAAATGAATATCATCTGACAACCCTTCAATACTGACATGATCACTAACTTTACTCATAGTAAAGTTAAAATACAAAAAAAAACGCATTGTAATTGGCATGGTTTTGTTTTTGGTCTTGTGAGCAAAGAACATTTTATATAGTGTGTTTTAAAATTGAAGGAACTATCCAAAAATCAAGTTGTCATGGAATTGGAAGAATTGTTGTTAAATTATTAACAGAAAATTGATTTTAATTGGAGTTGAAAAGAAACTAATTGTGTAGTACTGTTGTGTGTTGAGGAAATATAATAAAACATCTGTATAAAGGAAAAGTCGTTGTCAATAGGAATGAAAGCGTGAAATGGTAGTATGAGATTAGGATGTCAAAATTGAGATAGAATTAGAGGCATTTCTCTCTCTTTCTCTGACAGAGGGAGTATAAACGAATTATCGACCTTATTGTGACGAAGGATTAATAATTGAGAGCCTTGAGAAGAAGTCACTGTGATGGAGTGATAAGCACACACGCGAGGGAAGCCGTCTCACCACGTCACGTCACTTGTCAGATGGCTGCGTAATCAACCAAACGTGCATTATCATCAAAGTATAACTGATGTAATCAAACCAACTGTAAATACACCTATTTATATATTAATACAAATATAATTACTATACATTCATATTAATTAAGCAATATCGTATATTCCTTAATAATATGACTATGAAGCTTCAAAGAATTCATGCATTTTGTCATTACCACAGATGTTAGTATCATTAATATTAAAACCATAGTAATCCGTCTTACCTCGTACCCTGCTGCTGAAGTTCTTAGAACGTTCTTGTTGAAGATGGGTGACGCCCGAAACCGGTCTAAGAACTTCAGCAGCAGGGTACGAGGTAAGACGGATCACTATGATTTTAATATTAACTTCAAAGAATTGGTATACTCATCTCTCCTAATAGAAAATCATTAAAAAATTAATTAACAATGATGAAATCTTTGTTTCAAACTCGCACACTTCGAATTTTACACTATGAGTTCACTTCAGGGCTAAATTAATTACAGACTCACATTTAAGTTGAGTGAGCTACATATCAGTTGCTCTAAACATTTTCCCAAGTGGGCTATAGGAATCTATAGTGAATGTTTGAGATCCTGTACTATTGAGTGCATGATATTTACCGTTTAGGATATCAGATGATTTTTATTTAAAGCTGATCTGAACTCATCTTCATTATAATTAAACAATTTGAAACACTAACCTAAAAGGGAGAGGAGTTATACAAATTGCAATGTTGTGAAAGAGTGAGAGAGTGGTTGGGAGGGAGAGAAAGGGAATGAGAGGGAGATATGTAACTCAAACCGACAGGAATCACTTTAAGTTAAATATAATAAAACATAAAATGCATTATTTAATGTACTTTACAGCAAGTACATTATAATGTGTATCTAATATAAATGTATTAAAGAATAGTACAATAATAATAAACCTTGTAGTACTCGTTGTTTTCACTTTTCGAAAGAAAATATTACATTAAGTATGCTTATCATGAAGGGATTAAAATTATTTATGAATTTTTACTTAAAATTGCTCTAAGTAATGATTAAATATTACCTGTAAGGAACACGTATATGTAATAGTTACTTATAAAACTTATTTAGGATTAAATGAAATAACAGAAGAAGGCACACGGAAAAGTACATTAAAATGAGTAGTTTTGTATTTAAACATCTTTTAGAGAAAAGCACATTTTTTTTTTAAAGTAAACAGAAAATTAGTTTAGCCAAGAAAATACATTAAGTTTTCATACATAGTCCTGATATATTAAGAAAAATATATAGTCTTCACCACAAATGTATCATGAATAAATACCATACAATAACTCCTTGCATAGCTCCTGAGTAATCAGTTAAGGTTTGCAAAAAAAAAGTGACTCTTGTCTTGATATGACATTGTCCTTAGACATAAATACTAAAAAGAAGCAATACTGGTGTTCTGTATTATTGAAATGAATACTCTATACTTAACTAAGTTATCCAAGTGTAAGTTAAAAATTTCTCTTAAGATATTTCTTGATGCAAAAATATTTACAAATATTGAAAATATCTCTCCATATTTTCTTTAATTGCATAAACTGGTTGTTCTAATGAAAATAAATTTAAATCCATACCGAATCAGTAATTACTATTTTTTGATAATTTATTTGACAGTCAATCGCTTTCTAAAGAATGTGGCCATTTCAATTAATCATATCAAATTAAATTTCCAGTTTTTATAATAATAATGTAACATGAAACTTAATTTTAAATTGAAAACTTCATTAATTTATTTATTTTTCATTAATTATGAAATAAATATATGAAGTATATATATTAAAGTTCGATGTTGAAATAGTAATATATTTATTTCATTAACATAGAACTAAACCTATTTCAATTATTAAGCTTAAACTTCTATTTAAATAATTATATATTTTGAAAGTAAATTAATTTTCAGTTTAGTTAAATCTTTCTTTATTGACAACAATATTAATTTGTAATTTGTACCTGGGTCCCAATCCAGGAAACAATATAAGTATATTACATTTTACCAAATATTTACAATGTTATTAGTTTGGTTATATTTTTTTCCAATAACATTTTCAATATTTTCAATTAATGTTAAGTAAGTGTGTTTTTAATTTCTCTATGTTTATTTATGTATATTGAACTGTATTTGTCCATTTCGGATCGTATTTTCACCAAAAAAAGTGTATATATATATATATATATATATATGTGTGTGTGTGTGTGTCTGTGTGTGTACGTGTGTGTGTGTGTGTGTGTGTGTGCGTGTACGTGCGAGTGCGTTTGCGTGTGTATGTTGTGTGAGAGTAGGATCGAGGGGCCATTAGAAACCTACACTTTTTACACTGAGCCCTCAAGGGAATATTGAATCTTCCTTATGATCCTACATTTCTACATAATAAGCCCTAAATTTTTCCTAACTCAAGTTTATTTAGAGTAGAAATCATGTAAGGATTAAGGTCCTCTCTAACAGACAACATACATATATTATTTTACCTCCTGCTTGAAAAAAACAGGATCCAACCCGGATCAAATAGCCTATGGGTGTGAGTGTAAGCCACTACGATAACTTGGCACTAGTGTATGTGACTTTTGTTTTCTCACCTAAAGTACAGCTGTTATAATAGTAGAATTAGTAATAATACAATCCGTCATACCTCGTAAAGTCTCAGAAAAGCTCGAACGGTTTCGGGTCCGTCTGGATCCCATCTTCAAGAGCACCTAACTGACTGTGAATGTTATTTTCCTCGACGGACCCGAAACCGGTCGAGCTTTTCTGAGACTTCACGAGGTATGACGGATTGTATTATTACTAATACAACCTCAGTGGAACTAACCCAATAACTACGTTATAATAGTGTTATAAAATAATTATTTTATTTAAAACCTGTTGAATCATATAATGCTGTTACAGATACATTAATGGTTTTTGTAATTTAATTCAACTTAGAAATGTTAATCTCTGATATTCTTGAAAAGTTCTTAAACGAATTATATTTTTTTTGTAGATGATGTTTATATAATGGCTTGTGTTATCCAATAGTATATTTGAAGGTAATATGTTTACTAATACAGTGTTGAGCATATTCACTCTTGGTTGTTCTGTGTATGAGACTATGCAACTCATATACTTGATAGAGGCCATCATTGGAAATTATCTTCATCAATCATGCCTTTAAAGATGAATGTGAGATATATATACATATGTGCACAAGTTTGCGCATTCAACGGTACGTTTAGTCGGCAGAAGTACTTCTATCTGATGACTATTTCCTGTCAAATTATAGTAATGAGTCTTGTATGCCTTTGTTTATTTTCTCTCTTTTCCTCATTGAGTAATATGTATAAAGTATATAAGTTGGTAAGAATAGTGATAATGAATTTACTAAACTTTTTGGTCCATGGAAGAAAATTGAGTTCATTACAATATTCTGATGGCGTCTTCTCAAAAATTTGCATTCATTTCCTCAGGGCTTTGCTGTAATTTTTTACAAATCAGACTTTATAAAAAAAAACTGGAATTCTGTTAATTAATTTTTGGAATATAATCATTACTAGGAAGAATAATTTTAATTTTTTTCTCGTTGAACTCATGAAAGCAAAACAATCATAACTGGTTTCTATAATCAACAATTTATTGCAACATACGAGTAAATCACATTTGGTGTGAGATACACTCGACTTACTACCAATGAAGACAACAAACTATCTATTCATCCAAACCACCTTGTACAAACTCTAAATTCTGTCACCTTCCTCAACATCACTGAATAATTACTTCATCTAGTGACTATCTGACTACCTTTCCAACTCATGACTAAAGACATTGAAAACTATGA
Source organism: Hermatobates lingyangjiaoensis (assembly GCA_026182355.1). Lineage (NCBI taxonomy): Eukaryota > Metazoa > Arthropoda > Insecta > Hemiptera > Hermatobatidae > Hermatobates > Hermatobates lingyangjiaoensis. The sequence goes on from JAPFBL010000157.1 coordinate 614,111, forward strand.
CTAACAAGACCACATGACCGCGATTACGACATCATTACTGCACAGACTAACTTAATATCCGACATGAATTACTGAGATTCCAAGTTATAGTAGCACAGTAATCAAGCAGTAGAAGGCCTCTGGTCTGGAGCTGCTAGTTTCGACGTGCAATATAGTGCGCGGTTATATTCGTTGGTCGTTGGTTGGTCGGTGTGAGATATTGTTTTTATTACCGTTATGCAAATGAATTTCCTTAGAACGTCTATGTTTTTGTTGAACTCACATTTTTTTCTAAAAATTGTATACTTATTGATATTTAATTAATTAATGACTACGATTTACTTATTACTGTAAGGCAATAAGTTCATAAGGTCCGCAAATGTAAGCTAATACTTTAAGGAGAGAGTGGTGATTTATTAAGGGTTTACAAACAAAACATGCAGTACAGTTAAGCATCATCCAGTTTAAGGGATGTAAAGCCAGACCTCTGTGTTGACTTATGTAATGGAACCATCCAAGCTATCTACATGCTATGTTTGTTAGTTACCCTAACAAATGATTCTGAACCTGCATCTGTAGTGACATTATAGAGGCGAAATGTGCCCACATATTATGCCCATATTCTTATATATACGAAAGAACACTAAGAAAGTTATAGGAATGTGAGAAAACTAAGCTTTTTTTACTGCAGGCACACCAAATTTTACTGCACTTAAGTTTATTTCAGTAGAAATCCTGAAAAATTACCTACCATCATAGAGCCTTAGAACTGAGAGCATTATGTACCATAGTACCAATAGTAGCTTATACATTATTATGAGATACTATTTGATACTAATTTTTTCTGAGTGATAAAACATTGAATTTTAAACGCAACATTATCTCAATACAACGATTAGTTGAGGAAAAAAATAGATATTCAGGATTATAACGAACATTAAAACTTCATCGATGCTGCAAGCATACATTTATTTATTTACTGAGAGTGATTGTAGTACTGCGTCCTAAGAACTATTGTACTTTCCCCCCTTCTGTACTATAGTACTCCAGTAAGCCTCAACGCCTCCAAGAAGCTCAGCACTTTTGCTGGGTATAACGGTAAAAGCTCTTCTATGGTTTTGCTGAGTGTCCCGAAGCTCCTGCCTCTATGTAGCACAGTGGCTTCGCAAACAGCCAGCAGATGCAGCGGTGTTTCTTCCTCAACTTAGCAGAACCTGTACAAACCATCATTCATCCATTTTTCTCAGATGGCCATTACGTTTGCAGTGATCCGTTAGAAAACCAGTTAAAATCCTAAGATTATTCCTGCTCCTTTCCATAGAATCTAAGATTCGCCTATTCTCAAACTAGTAGAGAAGTATCATTGTCTGTGTCCTTGAAGAGAATCCCAGTATTGCTTCCTGTTTTATCTATCCTCTTTCCTAAAGAGTTCTTGTATAGTGTGTTATCCTATACCACAAAAAGGTTCTGGACCTATATGGGGTTTTTGAGCAGTTTCCTTCGCAAGTTCGTCTGCTCGTTCATTTCCCTCTACTCCTGCGTTTCCTAGAACCCAGTAGTGAGAGATAGAGGCATACATACTAACACTATGTATGTTCAAGATCACCCTTGAACCCCATTAAATGTCCATTATCAAGCGTATACTTTCAGTGTTTTGGGAGGTAAACTTAGTTCTGCATTATTTCATTGTCTTCAAGATGCAATAATCAATGCTTTTAAATATGTCAAATGGCAATAGTAAAAACATAAGATCTTTCTAAACAATTGAATCATAAAAGATTTTTATCAAATATCTGATTTATTGAAAACATTAAATACAAAAATATAAGAAATTTGGCTGGTTAGATAAAGTGCGTTCCCTCACAACAGGAGCACAAGTAGGCTATTAAGATACATCTGACAACAAAACAGCAAAGATTTTTATTCTTACTATAAACATATTCGGCACATTTTTTTTTAGAAGTGATCCTTATCTCATATCTGCAATCATATCAATTCGTTCCGAGTGAGTGAACCATGGACCCAAGATCTCCCATACTGTTAACAACCATTTAATCATATGGTTGTTAATAGTATGTTAATATAGGTTGTTAATAGTATGGTGTAATAGTAAAAAATGTTTACCCCACACCACAAAGAGTGGGGTAAACATTTTTTCCTTCAAATGAATTATTATAACTCTTAGAAATGTACAGCAAGGAATATACAGCTATAAATGCATATTCAAAAGATATCTGCTAAAAACCTATTAACTGAAAGGCCAAACAAATTAAATTTGCAGCAGTTTTTGAATTTAATTTTTTTGTTTTAAAAAAAAACTAGATTTTTATTTATAAATTCAAATAAAATTTCAGTGTTTTAAAAAAGAGGTATGAAGAAAAGTTTAAAATAAATGGAAGGAAAAGCATTTAGATTGGACCAAATATTTTTTTTTTTTTTTTTTAAAGGAACCCCATGTAATTGATAAGATTTTTATTCCAGAATTAGGTTATTGAACTGCAACATGAGAAGGGCTTGAGATACAATTTATAAGGAATTGATAAGAAACGAAGTTGAAAAGGCCAGCTTGAAAAGCACACTGACTGGGTTCCATTAAATCATTCCCATCTCACAGGAGATAGTTATTCTCTTTAAAAATCGTAAATAACTCTATGCTATCTCTCTTAAACCAAATCAATTAACTTCAGCAAGATTTTTACTAAGTCAACAACATTGGAATTACCTCTGTTTTTTAAAAGAAAACTATTGTATCTTTGATTGATTAAACAATAGTTTTCCTCTTTTTTTTCATTTTTTGCTCTACTATATTATAAATAATATAAAAAAAATTTAATACTTTAGCTGATTCGTTTTTTATTGGTCACATGATTTATTTATATATTTTTTTTGTTACTGATATCTATGTTGGAGTTTTCGTTGTCACATCAGCCATGTTTGGCTGATTTGTTACACAATATAGTGATGTTTAAATACATATCAAATTAAAAGAGATACTATTTTATAACAATTTTTTTCTAGCAATAAAACATTGAATTTCAAACACAACATTACCTCAATACCGTGATTTCTTGAGGGAAAAAATAAATATTTTTAATAGGTACGTGTGCTACGTAGCCCCTGGGGGTGAGAGAACAAGGGTTGCAACTTTGTAGAAATTTCCTTAGTTTAAGGAAACTTAAGCACTACTTAGGATATGATACTATTTAAGGAAATGAAAATGTTATGAAATTCTAAGTAATTCATCTATGTAATATATAAATAAGCTAATATTTCTTTACAAAAACAGTAATAATTCACTGTTACAATAATATGCACTGTTTATATTTTATAATAGTAATTCATTACAAAATTGGATTATTTTATAAGAGGAGGAATAGGAACAACACGATCGACTTCAGAAAAAGTCAATAATTGGCTATCAACAGCACTATTATAAGAAATGGTATTCAATTTGCTCTGTATAGTGGACGAGTTCCGAAACTTAAAAGGTATGAAGAACATGTGCAAGGTAAAAGAAGAGAGCATTCTCGCATTATGTATACCATGACAAAATGGTGGTTCTACGAAACACCATGACAATGGTGCATATTTAATTCAAAACATAACTAATCTTCAACTTGAACTACATATATTTATATTAATAAATATGTAGCAATAATTCTTTATTTACATAGAAAAACTACTTGGAAGCTATTAGCATACATAAATTTCAGTTACTCCATTAGAATATGTAGATTCAACTGATTTGTTTTATATATTTGTTTTATATCATCCAAATTGAAATTAGTAATGCTTATAATGAAATTAAATTTGATCAAACAATAAAACTTAACTAGTAAAATAAATAATGAATTGTCTTAAAATTTGGACAGGTAAACTAAAATCTGGTGCCTCATTGGAAGTAAATGTCAGCAAGATAATTATAAACAAATGGTTAAACTTTTTTAAAAATATTATTGGTTTGAAAATTATTGTTTTAAACACTGAATTTTCCTAAATAAACTTTATGTATTATTACCTGTTGTCTCTGCATCAGCTTTGCATGGGTTGAGAGGTGTTTTGACTCTTTTGTTAAGTTAGCAGAAAACTATAATTCATTGTTTGTTTGTATCGAATGGAATTTGGTTATTTTCTCCCAAAATCTGAGTTTATATTATATAAGTTAACACAAGAGGACAAAGAGCAGCTATTGTTGAACTTAGTGAAAAGGATGGAGAAAAATTGATTGAGCTTGGGAAAGTCAGAATTGGGTTTGTCAACTGTCGAGTCCGCAGAAGAGCTGAAGTAATTAGGTGCTTCAGATGTCTAGGATACGGCCACAGGTCATCGTCCTGTAAGGGACCAAATAGAACTGGCATCTGCTTTAGATGTGGCAAAGAAGGTCACAAAGCAAAAGAGTGCTCTGCTCCTGAGAGCTGTGTACTATATGGGGAAATCAACAGAGAAAATGAAAACGTGGCCCACATTCCGGGCTCTGGAAAGTGCAGGGTTTTCAGAGAGGCCCTTAAGAATGCCTATAAACAACATCAGATATGATTCGTTTTCTACAAGGTAATATGCACAGAAGTAGTGTTGCAAGATAATAAAGCAAGTATGCCTCACCTAAGGTAAGCTACGACCAAGCCTGAAGTAATGTGGAAAACAGTTCCAGGCTTGATCCTAGGTGAAAAAGGGGGTGTTTTAGTTGGTAGTCTGGTTTATACTGGGAGCCCAGCACTATGTGCGAAAATGCATTTCACCTCCTTACCAAAAAAAAAAAAAAAATATTATATAAGTTGTTGATGACTTCAGGAAAAAATGTGTCTTAATTATATGCATAATAAACTTAAAATCAATATATTTATTTAGCATAACAAAGGAACTAACATATCATTAAATGTTATTAACATTTGAATTGTTGGATATGCAAAAGTTTACAATATATAATGATTTGAAGACTTGTTAAACAAAGGAACTACCTCTAACGAAAGCCATTTATGGAAAATGCGTTGAATAACACAAATAAAGTGTTATGTTTTTTAAAATTCTAACCAACAGAAGGGAACTAGGCTTTACTATTATAAGAAGCCAAATCAGGATAACAATGGGTCAACCAAACGATTTATCCTACCATGGTTGAGAATTATACTGAGATGGAAGCAGGTGCCTATGAATTAAGGAATGGCTTTAATGAGAGCTTTTAAAGGGGAGAAAAGTGCGGAGAATATTTCACAGGTAAAATTTGCCTGTCCATTAAGGGGATATAGGCTGAGTGTGTGCGGGGTCTCTTTGATAGAGGCCAGACATGCAAACAGTTCGTGATACATCACATCTAAACATGATAATTACTAAATGGTAAATACCTAAACCCACTTCAATCATGGAATGGACCTCTTTACTTATAAATCCTTTTCTTTATATCTATTCTAAATAAAACCTGTCTCTACTATTCAATGTTAATTACTGCAAATAGTTATCATCGGTCCTATCATTTCATATAATGTATCTTATACCATTGTATCTATACACTAATTAGCCTAATCATAACAAAAAAAAAAACTTTTCTTTTTTCATCTAGATTTCATAATAATCGAGCTAACACTTTTCCACTTACAAAATTAACTTCTAACATTCGTGTAACTAGTTATTAATGAAATTTCAGAAGCACTTTATCTAATCCAAGATCTAAGAATTTAACAACCTATTCGAAATTTTTCTTTTATAAATCGTCGTAAATCATGCAGGCTTTTGTTTCTATCGTGTAATTTTGTAAATGATACCTAATCACATGATTATTATTTCTTCTTTTTTTTTTTAGTTTTATTAACTCCTTAAATGTTTATGCTGTTTTGCCTTTGTTAATAATTAAAATGGTGTGAAAAATGCTGTAACAACACTTGTAAACGAATCAAAATATATATATAAAAAAATGATAAATTTTATAAAAAAAATTCCTACTAATCAATAGAAATGGTTTAATATAATTGAAACATTAAACTAATAACGATGGTCATATCAATTTAATATATTAAGCTATTAATATATAAACCAATAATTTTGAGAAGTTAGTTTCATGACTATTTTTATATTTCTTTTAGCTTAATAGAACATGTATTTTTATTTCAGTATCTATAAGTTATTGTATAAAGTTTGTTGTCATACCGTGTTTGTGGTTTTAACACTGTATTTGTCTGTCTAATTATTATTATACATATGTAGTTGAGATATATTTGAAATACAAATGTGTATTTGCAGTTATATACATTGAAGCAAAATAGATTCTATTGAAACAAAAAAAAAATCTATTTTTATTTAGTACATAATGAATAACCTATAATTTAACAAATTGTTATTCTCACTCAAAATTATTTTTTTCAAGCACTATATACTAATGTTTTTAAATACCAATTTTTTTTTGATTAGTCAGTATTCTCTCGATTCGTCATCCAAAAGTTTTTGTTTATACGCCTTCCATATGTTACTATTATTATCAGCTACTGTCGTTATGTCTGGAGCCTCATGTAAACCAATATTTTGCTTGAGATTTAAGTTTATATTAAGCTTCCGCATGAATAATTATAGTTCATTCCGAATTATAGGCCTACATCAAAGGATAATTAAAAAAGGTTTCATATAAAACTGAAACATCGGCAACCAGAGTTTCATTTTGAACCTAAAAAATTGATCAAATCCCGATTACCCAATAAACCAATTATATCATACGATTTATATGTAGCTGATAATTGGTTATGTTTATATGATTATTTATATTTTGATTATATTGATATCCATAACTTTCATATATTGTATATAGGCTAAAAATTACTATAAATTCCGATACCTTTCTTTGAACGTTGATGAAGTCTCTTCAATATGATGTTTATTCAATTCCGTATAAGAGTTGTTACAAAATTTAGATGGATGAAGTGAGTCATTATCAATGGTGTATAACACAATATGAATACACAATTAACAATGTATTTCAATTTCATGGCTTAATTTTGCATATAAATATTAAAAACGAAACAAAATTAGACTGAATTTAAAATAGCACCCATTACACATTATTATCACAATTTCATGAAATATTTTTGAAAAATGGATAATTTTGTTGAACGGTTTATGTAGTACAGTTCAGTTCAATGTTTTCATTTAGTTATATTGTGATTTTACTAGCAGGGTCAACTGTGTCGTCTATACGGCCTACATTTTTTCTACACGGCGGACGTGTATTTTTTTTATTTTTTTTTCAATACGTGTTGTTCACACAACCTAACTAAAATGTTTCCTCTGTTTTACTGCTTTTCAGAATCCCATACTAATAAAATTTCCTCACCTGCTTTGCTGCATGATCACTTTTCTAAATCGTTGAACAATTTGTTTCCATAAATTTTTTAATCAAAAAATAATTTCAAGCTCACTGAACAAAATATTCAAGATAACATTTAGAATCATTTAAAAATATTATTGTATTTAGTACAACTGTATATACATATACTTCTGCCTCATCTGAAATTACCCATGCTACTATAAGAACGACCAAACAACTAACTCGTAAGTCGTTTAGAATACTTTAGAAGTCAATGCTTTTCTTTGTAAAACAGTTCTCAATCGATGACAGAAGAAGAACCGCGATATTTATGACAAAGAGGAGAAACGGCTACTATAACCTTGTAAACATGCCAAAACATGAGGTTTGTACAGAAATCACCACAAGTTCAATAATATCTACTTAGATAAATCAAAATCGATAATTCTGCGAAGGTAAAAAACATATTGTTATTATAAAAGTCCACCATACTACATCCATCGGTGGTATAGGCGCCCAATTAAGAAAAAAGACAAGCGGTCTTCGTCAGAGTCTGTTGTGATGGTTGAAAGATCCATAGTTATTTCTAATTTCTTATTGTGGTTTAGACGTCGCTTTTTATTTCACTTGTTTATTCTGAATGTTGTTATAGATCCCTTATTATAACTAAATTTTATTTCATGACATCAAAATGAGAAGTAATTTTCTCTTCAGAAATAGCATAATACTGGACTCAAAATTCTAATAGAATTTTTACTTTTGTTGTTTTCAAATTCACAAAATATATTTTATTACTTTACTATAAGTAAAATATAGTGATCGTGAAAAAATTCGATCTCGAGATTTTGACGAAATTACATGTTTTGAGGTCCCAGAAGTCGTTTTATGACGTTTTTACGATGATGTCTGTGTGTGTTTGGTTGTGTGTGTGTGGTATGGTGCGTGTGTTAGCATTGCTTGTTACCACACTACGGTCCAGAATCTTTGATGGATCAAGTTGATATTTTACACAAAAATGAGCCTCATAAAGACGAAGATCCCTATTGTTTGGGAAGAATTATGCATGATGGGAAAGTCACTTTTTTTGCCAAAAACCGTTTTTTTTTGTTTCTATTGTTTATCGTCTCTTAACACAGCATGACATCGGAAATTTGATATCTAAAATATACTTTGTGTTTCCGTGAATTATCACTTTGGATATTATTAATTTTATTTGAACCGTGATTAATGTAAAATAAGTTACTATAATTTATAATTTCTATTTTTAGTCATTTTTTTATGTTTTGTTCTTTTCACTCCCTCCATTCAAATTGTATTTCTATTTTTTAATGTTCCAGACGCGTAGCAACATTGCTGTTGTATATCCAATTTCAAATTGGCTGGACTTGTTCTGCGTCCCTTCTCTCTCCTCAAGATTGTTGAAAACAAAAATGAAGACTTCCTGTGTTATTCATCTCTCACCGTTTATATTTGACTTTCATATTTATATGTCATATGAGTAGATGAAAGAAATATATCATAATTATTTCCTCATAATTCATTCAACAAAATTGAAAAATATTAAAGACAAATGATAATAAAATTCCGTAGCAGTGTTTGAACGACGAATAAAAAAAGATGTTTTATGAAAGAAATAATTAAACAAAATTCCTAACAAAGGAAGGCCAAATAATTATTTCATTTAGGAGTAAATATTCAAAATTAATTAGATGTAGTTCTGGTAAAGGTGAAAGAAATGAAAAGAATGAATCTAAACAAGGGTGATTTCAATTCTCTACCATTGTATTATTATTATTATTTTCTTTTTTGTAAATTTGAAAAGAATTGAGAAAGCGTGTTATAATCCAACATCAGTGACGCCATTAATATGCATCGTTAGTTTTCTCACTCTTTCTACACAATTTATTATTAGAAAAAAAAAGAAAGAAAAAAAAAAGAAATCAATAAACTGAAAACAGACTACTTACTTAATTAAAACAAAAAAAAAATCTGGAGTGGCCTACACTCAAGTATGTAAAGATAATATAAAACCTGTTTAAAATCAACTCAGTTGTGTTTTATTTTTATAAAACTAATCAATTTTATTTATAAAAAAATACACTCTGGTAAAGCAAAATCAAACATATGGATAATCAATTTAATGATTATTTGTTTTATTGTACCTGTAAGCATTTCATCAATTATAATAAATTGGAAATTTTGTTCCAGGGCAGCCTGATCTCATTGTTAGTATTACTCTGAGGCCTTTAGCCAAGAAATACCTCTTCTATCCAAACCGATTTTACTCAAAAAAAATACGGCACATTTCCACTATAGGGGTAGTGAAAATTTTCCTATTATCCAATAAAATATTAATTTGATCTGCACGATTAGGCCAGCAGTTTGCCTTATAACTTTTGGATACTCAGCCTCACACCCATAAAATCAATGACTCCATCGAAAAAAAAAACGCCAAAAATGGCATTGAGGACCTCAAAACATGTAAATCGGTGAAAATTTAAAAGTCAACATTTAATATAGTTAGTATACATTACTTATAGTAAAGTAATAATGATTTCGGATTATAAAATTAGATAGAAACGAGTATGTGATTCAATGAAATATAATAGAGATGAACACTTTACAGCCGATCTTTATAAATCCAGCAAGAGCTTTATCTAAACCGTAGGTGATTTGATGAAATACATTTTACCATAACATGTTTACCATAAAAATATTATATTAAACGTTAACTGAGTTACTCTGCCGCAATGCCAAACTAAGCTGACTATATCCGTTTCTTTTCTTGATAGGACAAAAGTAGATTTTTTTTAGTAACAGATAATAAGCTCTAATTGTGATAACGATGTCATCTGGTATGAGGATGCACTGCAGGAGTAGTGTCTCTTGACAAATTAACACAGTGTTTGTGTCACTTATACAGGAATCCAGTGTTCCCATTGGATTGCAAATGAGCAGCAAATATAAACTACCGCTCATAAACATAAACTGTCTGGTCCTTCACTTGTTGTATATTTCAAATGTTTTTTAAATTAACCTCTGTGGAAACAACCTTTATTTACTTGTATAAATAATTAATAAAAAACAAAAGTGCAGCAGAAACGATACCTTTTTTGATTAAAAATGCATAGAATTGATGGTCAACAAATAAACTTAATTATGCCCTTAAGTTTCATTCATTATATTACAAACTGAGCTAATTTAAAAATGACATAATTGCCTTATATCAAACCATAAAGATGGAAAGTTGAGTGATCTTATTAGTTTTGAGGTTTAGTTGTTCTTGTCTTACATAATTCAATCAAATTATGAAAGAATGATTATTTTCAATAAGGATAAGTCAATGGAGTATTAATTTAGTAAGAAATATATATGTTTAGTTCGTAAATATGCCTTGAATGTTTTAGAACAGCATAGTGTTTGTATGACACTTCCTCCTCGAGATGTAAAAGTCGAGGCTCAAAGTGCATGTCAAACGTGCCTCCTGATTTTTCACCCCCAAAAAGCTAGTGCTTTTTTCCCTTTATTCAGTTTGCATATATTTCTTCATTTCTTCACTTGTTCTGTAAAACTTCTCCCATGCTACATTTTTATACATTTTCAGAAGTATTCTTTACAACTATAACCATGTATGTATTTATTTTGGTTAGTTCTACAAAGTAAAAAAAAATATTAGTGAATATTTATAAATAAAACTATATTAATTGTAGGTACATTCATGAAAACATAATCTGATGTCTCAACCACTAAGCAAGGGTCAGATGTTTAGCTAATTCTGTGTGAACATATTATGCTCTTTACCGAATGTCATAGTGATTTTTGTGAAAGAAAAAAAAATATTATGCATTTTGCAAGAGTATCGTGATACAAAAACTATCTCCAGAGATAGAAATTTATAATAATCTACGGGATAAACACAGTTGAAATATTAGTTTATTGTTTTTAGGAAGTAAGGAGAATTAAATAGAATTGTAAACATTGTTATTTCAAATTTCTAGATTAATTCAATGTAATTTTCTATATCTTCCATCAAATATGTTAAAACCCTATTCTTATTTAAAACAGATTTATGTTTTTGGAGCATATTTTCTATTGGCTTGTTCATATGGTATTAAATATACAATAGCTAACTTCCAATCACGTACTCGCCTGTGGGGTGGTAGTCCGGAGTTCAATCCCCACCTGGCCCTCGATTTTATCACGCGGGAGGTGAATAAATCTGATTACGTCGTCACATGGAGAGAACATTAAGCCATCGGTCCCGATCCTGTACGATGTCAGGTACTTGTTAAAGATCTCTACTCGAAATGCATTTGAGTTAGACAAAATTTAGAATTCCCAATGTAGAATCTGTAGAATCACCGACTAAACAAAAAGTCGGTAAACGGCTGACCTTATTACCGCTAGGGGATCGGTTTAAACCCAAAATACCTTCCAACAAACAGAGAAAATCACACATAAACACACAAAATTTTCTACTTTCCTTGCTTAATATCAATGTTGATCACTGTTGGTTTTTATTGAATTTTTTTCATTCATTTATTATTTATTTTGTATAATATTTATTATTTCATATTTTATAACTACTAATATTCTGAGATTAACACCATGGAATGGTAATCATTCATGTAATTTCTGTTTTCTGTAAGGTTAGGTAGATTGAGGGTCTCCTATAAAGCTATTCCCTTGTCTCTCTAACAATTTTTCTTATCTTCTAACAATTATCTATGAACTGAGATCATAGAGGCTTGTTATCGATGGATTAATCATCCTCTCCAAGAGACAACATGGTCAGATTGAATCGCCTTCTGTGAGAAGAAATGGAGCAACAACCAAACCTAGAATCTTCCAGTGTAGAGGTGAGCACGCAAACCACTGAACTACTCTTGTCCCTTATTTCGAGATACAATGTAGCCAAATATAATTAAAACCTGTCATGAATCAAAAAATAAATTCAGCGATTTTTATCTGAAGTTTAAATTAAAGTTTAGCGTTCAAAAGAGATGTTTTATTGTGAGATAATTCTATAATCCAGAAGATAAATATCCTTCATACTCAAAAGCTGGTATGGATAATTTGTAGCGTACAAACAGTTGTGAAAGTGTTGGATATTACAGATAGGATCCATTACAGATATTAATAAGACCTATCACAGATAGTTCCATTATTCGATAGGACATTTGAATTAACCAAGAATATTATATACACCGTCGTCTACTCAAAAACATCATTCATTTTTTACCATATGTATAATCAATCATCACAATATTGGTGATAGTTTAGTGATATATTTCAGTGATCTATAACTAATCAACTAATAATTATCAAGAGACACTGATCAATAATTTCCAATTATATATAAAATCGTGTTCCTACAAATGCAATAACAGTGAAATATCTATCTATCTAATCCAATCAGACTAACAGACTATCTAATGGATAGTCTGAATGATTATTGCTTCTCATTTTGTTTAGTCCCTGAAAGTAATTCGCTAACAGTCAAAATATCCAAAAAATTGTAGAAATATAATATAAAATCGACACCAAATTATAAATTTGATTTTATGATAAGAAAACTCTAGATATTGTCATTAATTTAGTAACTAAAAATAAATATACATTTTGTATATAGCGATCTTAAACAAATGTTATAAGCTGATCATATCTAAAATCTAATCTAATCTAAAATTTGCAGGTTGTGAAGTCATGTCTAAAACTTCAAAAATTTGTTAACAACTATTCTGGCCATATCAAAAAAAAAAAAGAAACAATTTTTTTCTATTGCTTGCATTTAATTCTTGACAAGGTCTAATTATCTCTTATATTGCCTTATCTTGGTGTAAGTTACGAAAGTACATTTTTACTTTTAACTTAATACTGATATAATATTAATGTCAAAATAGAACTAATTTTGATTCATAAGATACAAGAAGTATATGTATGGACATCGTTAGTCAGGGTTTGTATTGACCAAGTACAATAATTACACTAGAAATTAAGTTTAATAAAAAAAAAATACAACTTATCATTAATGAGTATGTCATGACAAGCTTTAATAAAATTGTATATTTCTATCCGAGTGGTTTTTAAAACTATATTCGATATCAACAACATCAAAAAATATTACAAATGATTTGGATGATATGTATCATTTATGAATATATTGTATTGTATAACACGACATATTATAATAAACATTTGTATTTACTAGAAATTATAATATATTACATATGCTCACACCTAGTACAGATTAAGTGTATTATCAATTCACAACAGTGCATAAGCCCATGCTTGGTCGATTTCTTATTGTACGAATACCTTATGTATTCAGGCAAAACTTACTTTTATTCATATAATGGCCACCCATGACCAATTAAGCTTGAGTTTTTATATTCTACAATTCTAATTTTCCATTCTATAATAACATACAATTCCTAAAAAAAAATATTTATTCAATGTAGTACATTTTTAATACCTAAGTTGGTAGTATTGCATTTAATGAGATAGTTCATTATAATATAAGATGTATCACTGGGAGCAATTAGGAATAATAACCGTGAAATACATTTTTAAGGGGGAAAAGGCGGAAGTCTGGTACTTCTTCAGTACTTTTATATTTAGTTTGACTTGACTGCGTGAAAGAAGCAAACTCCTATTATAATTGTATGTTGAATACGCTGTAAGCAAAAGAATTAGTACAAAGGATTACACCAAAAGTAGATTGTTTTATTATATTTTTTGTGTACTTCATAATATTATTCTAAAATTTGCAGGTTGTGAAGTCATGTCTAAAACTTCAAAAATTTGTTAACAACTATTCTGGCCATATCAAAAAAAAAAGAAACAATTTTTTTCTATACTCGTAGCTTGCATTTAATTCTTGACCAGGTCTTATTATCTCATATATTGCCATATCGTAGTGTAAGTTACGAAAGTATATTTTTACTTTTAACTTAATACTGATATAATATTAATGTCAGAATAGAACTAATTTTGATTCATAAGATACAAGAAGTATATGTATGGACATTGTTAGTCAGGGTTTGTATTGACCAAGTACAATAACTGGACTAGAAATTAAGTTTAATGAAAAAAAAATACAACTTATCATTAATGAGCATATCATGACAAGCTTTAATAAGATGATATACTTCTGCTCTATCCGAGTGGTTTTTAAAAATATATTCACTATCAACAACATCAAAAAATATTAAAAATGATTTCCATGATATATATCACGAGAAGGATGATTGGATGATTGTTTTTGCGAGCTTTAGTAGTTAACTTAAACTATAATTATAAACTATAATATATTCCTTGTAACTAATGCTTACAATTTCTATGCAAAATCTATTTGTTTATTTTGGTCTTTTTCTCACCACAGTTATAAGTACACTGTCAGAACAGTACTCGTAGGTTAGGCAGCAGCGGAAGTCTCACAAGAGGACACACATAGGCCGAACATTGACTTTTTTTGATACCACAATACGAATATTCTACAGAGACAGTAATAAATTTTGCTTAAATTATGAATATTAGGTAGAAATTTTTAACGAGTAACTAATATAGTACAGGCTTGAGACCGAACTTAACGTCCTTTCTGAGGGACAACGTGTTCAAATTTGTTCACATCGCGCGTGAAGAATACGAGGGCCAGAGTGAGTATTGAACACCGGATCTATCAGCCCAGAAGCGAGGAAGTTGCCTCAGGGCTAACTTTGCCCTAACAAATAAACGTAAAATTTACAAAAATCTGTTAGTATACATATTTGCACCGACATAAACACTAATACATGATATTGATACCAGCTCAGACACTTTAATGAACCTATGGTTATAATTCATAGGACACCTTTGCAGATGGTAAAGAATCTTCAGAGGACTGCATGAGCTTCTGATATCGGATGTTGAACCCTAATCATCATGGTATCATAAACTAACTAATTCTAAACCTCAAAAAACATGAAAAAACACCAACAGTTCTAGAGAAAATACACATATTGTGATTATTGTTACTTGAAACGTTCAACAATATTTCCACCAGTAAGATGGTAATGTTTGAATGAAGCTGTGAAATTAAAAATAGCATATTTGTATTGCTGGAAACCAAGTGGAAAGGAAAAGGGCATAATATATATATATATATATATATATATTATATATATATATATATAATAATAATTTGGTTCATTTATGCTAGAAAGTATATTATGAATAAATATAGAAAACAAAAGGGTAAAATATCGAACTAAAGAAAATTTAATAATAGAGATAAGTGGTTGTTTATAAGTTCAACCAATAAGTATACTGTTATCAATAGAAAATCACAGGTGAATAATTTCATAAATGAAACAGTGTTTTCAGTTCCGGCATAATAATAAACTTAATGTTCACTATAAATATATTTATGATGGATTCCAAAAAGTAAGATTAAATAGTATCTAAAGAAATGAAACACTAATTTCGGCTTATGCCTTTAAAGAGTAGAGTTATAAATTAAAAATCAATGTTCATCAATATTTGGGGGAAAACATGTAAAAACTACCTCTAGACATAGGAGCCAGGTTAGTCTAGTACAGGGGTTCCCAACCAGGGGTGCAAGACATCATTCCAGGGGGTGCAAGAAGCAGAGCTGTAATTTTAAGAATATTTCCTTAGCTTAAGGAAATTTCAGCACTTTTAAGGAAATGTTTAAAGATATGATATTTTTTAAGGAAATTCTAAGGAAATCTTCAAAAGTTTATGTCGATAACGTCATGGAAATCCTAAGTTAATAGTATTTTCATTCTTGGTTAAAACCTAAGTTTCATGATTCAGAATAAAAATGAAGATGTGGCCTAAAATTTGCCTGGCTCTGCTATAGATCTGAAATCTTGTACATATTTCAACCAAGTAATTATTTTTTGTCAGGTATACTCAAATGTTAATCTGGGATATCCTTTCTGTCCATATGTTTGATTTTTTTACATATAAAAAAATTAAATTCCTTTCTAAGCGTTTGGAAGCTAGTTCTTGATTTTATTATTTTACATATATTTCAAACAAGAGTTATTATTTTCGTATAGTTTATTCAAATATCAATCTGTGATATGTTTTTTGTCTATAAGTATGATTTTTTTTTGCATATTATATTAGAAAGTGAAATAAATATCTTCTTTTGATAAAATTTGGTATGATTCCACATCCTTTATCCTTGAACAAAGTATAAAATGTAGGGGGTGCGAGGTCAGAGCAAAATATTTTTAGGGGTGCAGGAGTTAAAAAAGGTTGGGAACCACTGGTCTAGTAGATACCTTTTCTCTTCTGGACTGGTAGATCCGGTGTTCAATACCGACTCTGAAACTCGATTTATTCACGCAGGGTGTGAATTAATATGAGCACGTCGTTCCTCAAAGAGGACGTCCATCCGTTGGTCACGGCCTTAACGATGTCAGATACACTTTTATCATCATGACATTCATCATCAATAATTGATGATGTACTTTCACGAGAACAATTCAATATTAGGCTTAGGATCACCATTTTGTCCAAACAGAACGGATTATATACGTTCTGTTTATTATGCATAAGATAGCATATAAGCTAGCAGAAACAGAAAATAAAACGAAGGCAAATTCAGAAATACAGATGTGTATAAGTTTATCTAAAAGTTTTAAGAGTAAGCGTGAGAAAAAATAAGAAGAAAATTAGTTGAAGTTGACAGAGTGAACAAACAAAAACCAAAAAATACTTATACAAACAAACTTAAACTTAAATACTTAACAAAATACTTAATACTTAACAAAAATACTTATACTTACACAAACTTATACAAAAAGATTTACAGAAAAATAAAGTGACTACTACAAAATAATAAATACAAATTCTTAAATGGGTCATCATTCGTGTACCCGACTCAAGCACAAAAATTGTGTAAAAGTGTATTTTTTACAAAAGTAAAAAAAAATTCGTTTACAGAAAGAGAATGAATTATAATTAATAGAATACACATAATTATAAGTATCACAGTTACTGATGTAACAATTACGTAATACAAGAATCATCCAATAAAAAGTATTTTTCGTTGATATCCGTTATTTGATAATCGTAGCCAACACTTTGTTTAGACTATTTTTTTTTGTATTTTACAACTAATTTATCTTCATTTGTTTTACTGGCGATTGTGAACCTTGATTTGCTTAATGAGATTGATCGTCGTTTTTTTTTAACTAGTAATTAGTAAATCCCGTTTGTTTAATTGTTCTTCCCATCTTTTGTTGTTTGGAATTGATAATAAAAATTACTTTTCGAAGTGACTCGCTTAATAAACCATAATCACATATAACGGCTTTAAACGCATTCCTAATAAAAACCATTCATATCTCCCAATACGTCTCTACACTATCTCTGTTTTGAGCAATGAGGGAATTCAACCTTCTATAAAATTAATATCCTAACTCCGCAAAAACCCCTGATCTTTCATTATATAATTTGTATGTATAATGAAAGGAAATGCAGTCTTAACCACACTCTTGCACTCAACAGTGTTGTGAAGTCAATTAACAGTCAGAGCAACTTTAAATCTCTATTTTTGTGCACCTTAACTTTCCAGTTATCCTAAATTTATTAAATCAGGCCTATGTGTTTACCTGTTGCCCTTTAGCCACCGTATGTGTACTCACAATAAAACTGAAGGTGCCCCAGGAGAACTTCGCGGAGTGGGGCAACACAATACTACATCACGCATGTGACTGATTATGCAACGTCACCTCTAAATACATTGAAATTTGCTCATATCAAGACGACATTTGCACAATTACAAGAAACACTAGTCTTCAAAAGAATAAAATACAACTCCAAGTAGTAGAAGGTGATAAAAATAGAACTCCAAGTAGTATATGTTGAGAAAAATGGAACTCCAAGTAATAGAAGCTGAAAAAAATAGAATCCAAGTAGTAGAAGCTGAAATAAAGTAGACCTCCAAATAGTAGAAGGTGAAAAAAATAGAACTCGAAGTAATAGAATCTGAAAAAAAAATAGAACTCCAAGTAGTATAAGGTGAGAAAAATAGAACTCCAAGTAGTGAAAGGTGAAAAAAAATAGAACTCCAAGTAGTAGAAGGTGAAAAAAATAGAACTCCAAGTAATAGAAGCTGAAAAAAATAGAATCCAAGTAGTAGAAGCTGAAATAAAATAGAACTACAAGTAGTATAAGGTGAGAAAATAGAACTCCAAATAGTCGAAGGTGAAAAAAAAATAGAACTCCAAGTAGTGAAAGGTGAAAAAAATAGAACTCCAAGTAGTAGAAGGTGAAAAAAAATAGAACTCCAAGTAGTAGAAGGTAAAAAAAATAGAACTCCAAGTAGTAGAAGGTGAAAAAAAATAGAACTCCAAGTAGTAGAAGGTGAAAAAAAAATAGAACTCCAAGTAGTAGAAGGTGACTGAACCTTCTGATAACCTTTCTGGTAACTGAACCTGTGAACAGTGAATGAAACCAAACTTGTGTGGGTTAGCCCAACAAATAATGGTACTCACGAATTAAATTTCCACAATGTGGAAATGAAGAGTTGTCAATTCAAAAAGATAATGGCTTTAGCAATCTAGCAGTAGGGTTGAATTGAGAAAACACAACTTTTGCTGCCATAAATAAAATTAGAATGCCTAATAGCTGTACTAATTCGCCTACCTCAAAACAGTTTCCTTCACCTATACCAAAGCATATCGGCTTGTGTTTCTTTGTGGACCTTCTGAAAAATACTTTATCAATTGTAGATCCTCTATGACTACAAAAATTTGTTCGGGGAAAAAAATATTGTAAAATATCTACCAAGGAAATAATTTCATAGTTTGGTAAAATGTTTTTTTCAAATAAAAAATTTAAAAATAATTTTAAAATCATAAACAAACTATATCGTTTATAAACCTTTAGAAATAATTTGTAATAATGCAATCATGACTTATATATTAATATTTCTTTATTTTTGGTCACACTTTGATCTTCTGTGAATTTCTATGAGTCCATGTGGATCCAATACTGATCAAAACTCCTGATCAACATTGTTGAATGAAGATTACTTCTTCAATTTGCACAAAACGCTCATTTCACATACCTCTCCATAACATGAAAATAATATACAGCACATTATATAATTATGGACATTGAATATATACGACCATCAATAAAATACTAAAAAATTTGAAGCAAAAACATTAAAGCATTTATTTGAAATGTAAAGAGGAAAAAATGAGAGGAAAAAGAAATAGAAATAATTCTGAGATGTCAATTAAAAAATTGGAAGTCAATAAAATTTAAAAAATTTCGTGATAAATATGAATTAAATTAAAACGGTTTTTAGTTGTTTTAGTGGATCATAATAATTTATATATATATCCAGTTTTAATAAACTATAAGGCCTAAAAGATGTTTGGCTTGTAATATAAAAAATGGTTTTTGATGATGATGCCGAATTTGTAGAATCATGTGACCGATTTAGTTATATTGGGAGCTAAGGGAACAATAGAAACAGACGGACTATGGGAGGGACACGAAATAAGTTAGAGAGAGTAATTGATTCCCAGCGAAAGGCAACGTTCCGGCTTCAGCTTGCAGGAAATAGGATAGCAGGGTAGGTTTTATCGCTGCGGCAGGTGATTCATCGACTTATATAGAATTTATCTAAGTGAGAAGTGGTTGGGGGGGAAGTTAATTTTGCGGCTGAGTGGAGACATTGTTGTACCCAGAGCGTGTTCTCTTCGAAATATGTCCTCGCTCGACATTGTCCTTCATAACTTGAATCTACCTTCTCTTAAACCTTTCTAACGGGGCCTCACCCATCGTTAACCAAACAATTTACTTTCACATTCTTCGCAAAAATACAAAAAAAAAGCATCAATGTCAAGCCATATTTCTGGCACATATGGGTCCAAAACAGAAAACATGATATGATATTCTCATTCTAAAAAGAAAGCAAATATTTTCAAAACATAATTTCCGTTTTCTGATAACTATGAAATAAAAATTACACCTCAAACATATAATGTAAAAATCATTCCATAAATTTCTTCTGTTTTACCTGTTAATCTATAATGATACTTCATTGTAAAATAATCTCTAATGTAATACTTTTCCTGTTTCAAAATTTTAAACTTCTGTAAGTTGTATCACTAACCTATTGTCAAAAATTCTATTGTAATTTCTTAATTGTAACTAATTGCACTTTTGATGTATGTTTGATTTTTGTATGATTGGATTATTTCTTATATTTCCTCAGTTTTGTAGGCCTACCAAAATGGTTTTAAATTAAAACGGAAACGTTGGAAATGAGAGTTTAATTTGAACTTGAAAAACTGACCGAGTCCTGATATATTTTAATTTTGGTTGTATATATATATATATATATATATATATATATATATATATATATATATATATAAAACTCAAAAATTGTTATTGACCTCTTTGACATAGTTTCTCTTTGTGAGTGAGTTTCTCTTTTGACCTTACATAGTTTCTCTTTGTGAGTTGTAGATTGTTTTGATAAATGTATTATAGTCTTACTCTAATTTTAGCCCTGAAGATGATGTACAAATACATCGAAACGTCGGCCTAGAAAGGAGTTTATTTTCTTTTATTTGACCTAGCCCTCAATAACGAAACAGTGAATATGTATATATATATATCAATATTGAAACCTCAATAATAAATGGGGGAAAAAAGCGTATGACCTAGTTCGGTTCAGTTGCTACGATATGATATTTGGTTTCATATTGATAAACTATATTATGAAATGGGGAAAAGATGCTAAGATCTTTCAACCTTACAATAATTTTCAGATGAACTGGAAGTTTGAAAAATTGTGAGATTAAACTTTGAATTGTATAGAAAAATGTAGCAAAAATAAAAATAATAATACTGATTTACACGTGAGATTGAAGGTGTGATGATGTTATATTAGTGAACATCTTGCCGGGAAAATCAGGAGGATCATTTACAGTGGTGATATAGCTAATAGGTGGAAGTGTATATGGGAGAGTTGCGTGAGAGAGATCAATTAAGTAAGACTGAAATGTTCAGTCGATCGAAGAACAAGCCTTGGCTGAAAACTGAAGACAACCAAAGATAAATAGGTTAACTAACCATAGGTTACATCTGTCTGCAAACTCACGGTGTTATGTAATTCATCATTCACTGTTATCTTATGACTACTTGGTATGTGAAAGTCAAAAGGAAAGCTGATACTTTTACATTGATATTGCATGTATCATTGCCAAATTCCAGAATGCTGCTTATTATAGGAAAGCACAAATATTCTTTAACATTACCAAAACCAAAACACATAAAACAGTGGTAAATATATGACACAGGAGTTGATATAAAATTATAAATTATTTATGTACATTAGATAAATATCAATAATTGTCATATATTTGCAAACATTCTATCTATAAATCAATGAGAAAATCAACCAGTCATTCTTGAACTTATTTTGCAACATGGGGTTAGTATTGAACCAAGATGTTTGAAAAACAGCTATCAAGTAGAACAATAATGAAAACTAAAACACATATGACAGTTTCTCTTTATCTAATGGTTTTTTTCTCTTAAAAACAACACTGAGACATTATTTTCTTATTTATATTTATTTTTTCTTTTTCATTTTTTTCAGTTTTTTTCCCTTAGCTCTACCTGGTGTGTTGGCAGAATTGAACTCCAATTTTGCAACCAAGGCTATATCAGTATATGTTCTTTGGAGGATTTAATCTTTTCTTTCGATGATGATAATTCGTTGAAATGTCAAATGAAGTTTTTGTAGAGTTGTTTAAGGTTTTTTATGATCTATATAAACTTAACGATGAAAATTATATCAGAAAAGATAACATGGGAAAAATATGATGAATAAAGATAACATGGAAGACAGGACTGCCGTGTTCCTTACATTTACAGTAAGAACATACATAAAAGGGTAAAAAAACTCCATTGGATTTTGACTTCGCACTAATTGCCTGTAAAGGGAAGTTTCATTGAAGAGGCATTTAATTTGCACGGTAGGACGAAGAAAGTATAGAGAAAAACTCCTTGATAACTGAACCCAGCCGAAGATCATCAGAAAAATAAGAGAAATATATTGTCACTCCAAACTTTCCTAGGACAATGTGCTCATCAGCTGGGCGCGGCTAAACAATTAGGGATTTTTTTCTATAATTTTGTTTGTCGTCCTGTACTTATGCTATCTTTTGGGAGGAATTGTTTGTCTTCTATCTCAAAGCTGCTATTATCAGATCTACTTTTTTACATATCGCTTCTTCAAAGCCCCTCTATACTGTTGCAGTACGGTTCAAGGCCGTTGCCATGGCTGTCTTACTTTCCATATTATCAATCCTCTTCCTTTCTTTAGCTCCTGCCTTAGCAATCGCACCAACCTTATTCCATGAGAATCCCATGTACTTCATATGAACTACTGCGCTTATCGATTGAACTGCACCAAGTGTGACACTTTTTATGTAGGTTTCCACCTATCAGCTGGCTTCCACCAACATAAGTTTGTACGTAAACAATCAGAGGTCTTCATCAGATGAGCTTAATGATCTTGAGTTGCCATTCATGCGCAAAATCTCAGGAACTTAGCTTCAAAATCTGTTTCCATGAACAAGATTTTAGACTAGATTCCAGACCCCAAAATTAATGAAACCTTAATACCTTCAGACGAATTAGTCTGCTGAAAGGTAGATCTGTTCCTGGGTTTAACCTCAAGCGTTAATTATTCTTTATTTATTTAGTATTTTTAAACAATTTTATTTAACAATTAATATTTCATTTATAATAATTTGTATATCTTTTTATTGAAATATTTTATATGTTTATTATTGCAATTTATCTTATTTAGCCTTGAATCCCCATTCTCCATAAGTTGGTTACACTGATTTAGTGTCTCTTCAACGATGGTACACTGCAGTTACTACTTGTCTTCGAAGCGACTCACATCTTCCAACTTGAGACAAAACCGCTGATATATAGTAATTAGTTTTGTGAATCTTTTATGTGTGTTTTTTCTGTAAGTTTAGTTTATTCACTTTGCAGAAGCGTTTCATTTAATTGCTTATATAATGTAAGTCTACGAGAAATACATATCAAACTCTCAGAATTTTATTATCAAAAGAAATATATCTTTCAAAGATATCATTACAATTTCAATGGTAAAGCGAAAAAGTTCAAAAGATTTTCGAGGTAGCTGGATGTAAATAACTGTTCTTTGAATTTGTGGATTATTAATTATAGGGCTCATTCTTTATTGTGACATTTTTGTACACAAACAACTAAAGAAATTCGTAAAATAAAAAAATAAACAAACATAAAAATTATTATGTTTTCAAAATAGGATAAAATTATAATTCTATAATTCAGTCAAGGGCATAAGTTCTGAGTTATGTATTTCAGTGTTCTAGAAAGCCATCTGTAAAAAAAACTATATAACTTTTAATTTTTGGTTAATTACAACTCTATTTTACGTAATTAATTTTTGATTAAATATTTTTTATGAGAATAAATTCGTTTGAAGATTGCACAGTTTTGTATTATGAGAACAGATTTGGCGCACTTTATAATAGGAGTATTTGTATTACGTATTTGACAATTAACAATTTTGAATATAATTTTAAATTAATTGAGAGATTGAATTATTAAGCAAGAACTCGTTGAGATTTCATTTTTCTTTACTCCGACTGAGGCTGTTAAATATAATTCAAAGACAAGTTATCAAAAGCTGATATTTTTAAAGATCCAGTTAAACTCTAAACATCTCGTTATTTATTCTTCAACAGTGAGAGAGGGTGATGGTAAAGGGATTTGTATGAAAGCCGGTGGAATAATTGCTTTTTAGCGCGGGAAGTGAGGCCTAAGTCGTTAAAATGAAACACAGGTAGCGCGAGACGTGACCCAGTGCTTGACGCCGGGACGGAGGGGCGGCTTTTTTTCCAAGTTATCGGTAAGAGGGTAGCCTCCCAGCAAATGATTCCACTCAGCCAGGCTCACTTCCTCCTTCTATTTCCTCCCTGTTGGCTAACGATTTCACACCCTTCGTGTCCTCTCTCGCCTAACTATGCATACAGTCTTTATAAAAGTGCACTTCTCAACTCTCCAATGTCAAGCACTCTTAACAAATGAATCCACGAGTAATCAAAAAGAAATCACTAACGATCAGAACATTTCCACTAACTCAGCTTTCATACATAATTCATCTAGGATGTGATCGTTTTTTCGCTTTAAGATTGTACCACGAGTGACTATAAGGAGATAACTTTTACTATTTGAACTGATGCTAGCCGACGTTTGAAGAAAACGTATCATATTTTATGGTATGTAGGAGCCGATTAGACAGCTTAACTGAAACAAAATACTGTAGGTATTGAGAAAGAAATTTACGTAAATCACTTTCTATCGGTCGGTGGACACATACACATCTCCATATCATAATATTAATATAATCACATAGTCCCTGCTGATGTACACCATAATTATAGTCCACAGATCACAGTGACTCTACTTTCCTCATCACCACTAATTTTCCTTGTAATCTTAGGCTAGCCGCAGTTATCAAGGACTTTTCCCCTATACTTTTGTCTCTCTCCTTCGCTTCTTCTGTCTTCAGAGAGCCACCTTCCATTTTCTACTACAAACCTAACAATCATCGATCTATCTTCTCTCACATCACTTCTCCTAATACGGCTGGTTGTATGGTTCAATGTAGAGGTCGGGGGTGTCTTACTTGTACTACCATCAATTAAGTTCCTTTTTTTAACTCTTTCCATAGTAAACGCACTTACCCCATCACTCACAAGACTTCTTGTAGCTCTGGTAACTGCGTTTACTGTTAGGATTGCATCCAGTGTGATTCCTTTTATGTATGTTTGACTTCCACCAAGCTGGGCCAGAGTATGAGTAATCACATACTCTGACGCAGTGTCTTTCCCTTAGCTACTATGGTACTATATTATATATATATATATATGAGTTCGAGATTAACAAAGAGCAACACACAAAGTAAAGAAACACACTTACAGACTCAAATTTTCGGGTAATCCGTCTTCAGGAGAAAAGAGAATGGGAGACCAAGCACGTTGTAGACGCAACGGCAAGTAACCGTATATATATATATATATATATACTCGTATATATATATTTAAAAATTCAAATTATGTATTACCCGTTTGATAGAATAGGTGAACTATTTCATAATGATTCGGTCAATTTTCTAGGTTTTGACCTTCTAAAAACCTTCGAAATATGAGTTATTCTATATTTCGATTGTTTCATCATCAGGAAGGTAGATATGAGTCACTCCAAAGACAAGTGAGGACTTGTCTTTCTTCAGTCGTTAAATGTCTTCGGAGCGACCGACATCTATCTTCCTGATGATGAGGTAATTGGAATATTGTAGTTAGTTTCTGTCGTTCATTAAAATAGCTTCTGTGTACATTAAGTAAATATATATATTAAGTTCAATGTAGTTATAAAGTCATAGATAAATTAAAAATACAAACTTACAGCCTATAATTTTCGGTTTTAACAGTCTTCAGGAGAGATAAAAGTGAAAAACAAAGCACACTGGTACAAAGATTGTTGAGGATCTTCAATATTGCCGCATACGCGCTCAGTCACAGAGGACAAGAGAGAATCAATTTAATATTTATTTAAAATTAAGTATAGGATAGAGAATATGAAAAAATAAAACAGAAAAGAAAAACAGAGGGATGACCAGAGGAAATGTTATATAAATAAAAGTTAAGGACCAAGGTTTAAGAAATAAAATAATACTAGAGTAACATTGTTACGGAATAAATATATATATCAAGAAGGGTTTTCATAGATATTGAACGAGAATGTATTAAAGGCATTTTCATTCCAGGCGTTATAATTGCATACTGCTGCCTGTTGAAACATTATGTTGTTTAGCCCAGAATTACCAGTAAACACAGAAAATACTAATAGTGAAAAATTATTCTTGATTAACTTCGACCAGCTTTTGTAGCTTTTGATTCCTCAATAACTTGAATTCTATTCGATCTACAGAGATTACTAGTACTACATCTTAATTTTACCTCAAGAATTTCTTTTTTTCAATAACTAAGACAAGGTATTATATCTGCTAAAACATAGTTTCACCTTTGGTAGTTATTGCTGAGACTATGAGAACAGGTTTAAAAGACTGGTAGAAATGTAAAAAGGTGATGGGTAAATGTTAAATAAACACATTTCTGCCCAATGGTATGAATTATGTAACATTATCAAGTTGTCTCTACATAGAATTTTACTCAGTATTTCCTCGAATGATTTAATACAGCTTTCTTTTAAAGAACAGATAGTCTGGCCAACAAACTTTTCTAAGCAATATTAATGATATCTTCTAATGCAGAAATATATTAAAGAACTCAAAGTTTTCTTATCTCGACCATATATATTCTACAATATTTTTCTTTATCGAGAGCCATCGTCAAACAATTGTCAGAAAAACTTTTTCAAGCCGACATTACATTTATATATCTTGACTTCTTTGCGTTATTGTATTTTCCATTTACTGAAGGACTGCTGAATAAACTATAATGTATAGTCCTTCAGCAAAAAAAAACCAACAATTTACAAGCCCTATGATGTCTAGAAATACAAATGAGACGTTGGCTTAAGATTGTTTTTTGTAGAATTGTTTGAAGCTAGACGAAACATCGATAATCAAAAGTAGTGTATATTAAAAATTAGTATGTAATGATGCCACTATACATACTGATATAGTTTCCTGAAGGTCCACTTGATTAGGTATATATCATAATATAATAGCAGAAAGTAAATATATGTAATTATATAACTTTGATAAAAGAATATTTCCAGAAGAACTGAATGGCTGTGAATAAATATGTTATGATAATGAATAATGAGGATATTAATAAAAAAAATAATATGTTTACTTTAGTATAAGTAAAGTATAGTGATAGTTAAAAAATTCGATCTCGAGATTTTGACGGAATTACATGTTTAGAATTTCCAAAAGTCGTTTAATGAAATCTTTTCGATGATGTCTGTGTTTGTGTGGGTGGGAGGGTGGGTTGGTGCGTGGGTGGGTGGGTGAGTATGTTAGTATTGCTTGTTACCACGCTACAGTCCAGAATCTTTGATGGATTAAGTCGATATTTTACAAAAAAATGGGTCCCATAGTGTAGATGATTCATTTTGTTTGTGAGGAATTATGAATGACGGGAAAGTTACTTTTTTTTGCCAATAATCAGTTTTTAGAACAGATTTTTTTTTCTCTTAAACTGCTACTTTAATATGAAAGTTTTGAATTTTCGGCATTATCTTTGAGGTTACAAATAGAATAAAAGAAAAATATATTCAGCTTTTTTGAACGGATGTGTACCAGCAAGGCCTGGTCCCGGAGTAAAGGACACTGCCTCTTTTGCAGGGGAATGACCGAGTTGTTAAGAACACTAAGGGTAGTCCTAAAACTGTGATGCAGTATAGGAAGCCTGTCCATTAATAATAATTTAAAAATACTGCATTACTACTTTTAAACTTATCTTCCAATTTACTAGTATCACACAAGGGGGCCAGGCTAGCTCAGTGGTTACTTCTCACCTCTGAATGATAGGACCGGGGTTCAATCCTCACATGGCCCTCCATTTATTCACGCGAGAGGTGTATAAATCTGAGCACGTCGTCCCTCGGAGAAGGACGTTAAACCGTCGGTCCCGAGCCTGTACGATGTCAGGTACTCGTTAAGGATCCCTACTCTAAATACATTTGATTTAGGCAAAATTTAGGACTCCCACTGTAGAATCAATCTTCATTGTGTGGTATCACAACGGGCCAATGCTTGGCCTACGTGTGTTCCCTTGTGGGACTGCCACTGCAACCTAACCTAACCTAGTATCACACAAACACTAGTAATGTGTCAAAACTAGTAGTGTCACCAAAGAAATTTGTTAGCTTGATCAGCAAAGCTGTATGTATTTAGCCATACAGATATGTTTATTGAAATGCTTTTTGTTTGTGTTTTAAAAAGCATTTCAGTTAGAAAAATATTGGTATTATCTTATACCACCCAACGGTCTTCACATATACCTGATATGAAGAGTATACTTTATACTTAACAGTCTACAATCACTGAAGCCTGAAATTATAAGTAACTCTCTGAAATACTTTAAGAGTACTTTCTAATCATTTACGAAGTAGTCTATAATTTTTTACTTATATAATTTATATCATTCAATGGAAATGCCTATCTAACAACCTAACTGATGATTTGTAATTGTTTGCAAAGTACTGATCTATCTGTCAGTAAACAGAGTCTAGAACCCTAGGTGGGAAATTCTAGAACGCAATATATATAATAGTTCGGCAGTATACAAGATAAAATATATTAAGACACATGGTAATGATCTATCTGTCAGTCAAAATACTCTAGAGCCCTAGGTGGGAAATTCTAGAACGCAATATATTAAGATAATATCGTAATACGTACTTCAGAGAGTATTTTTCTCAATCCGACAATATATTTCTTAATCCGACAATAGACCATACGTAATTTTTTGGACATATTATGCATGAACAAACCAAGCATTACGTTTAATGTGATTCCGTATAAAAACTGACCTTTGAGGGAACAAACTAAATTGGGAACATCAAGAAATTTCTATGTATTCATGAATTTATTTTCATCTCTGATGATTGTATAATGAATAGGTTAGCTGAAAGTTCACACTATTCTTTGGTCTTCTTTAATATGTTATCAACTGGCATGCGTATTACTTCAAAACAATGATTATCTCCACTATTATTTTAGAAACATTGAACAAGATATCAAGAGTTAGGAAACATAAAAAACTTTAAATTTACAAGTTAAGAAATAATTTTAATTTATAATTGCTAGAACAATAAACTACTTGAAGTACTTTCTCAAGTAATAAACAAGACGTTAAACTAATTTACTGCAACGTTTTAACTTTTTAATGTACCCTGTATTAGGCCGACAATTTCGAAAGCCATTAAATTAATCCATTAAAAAATTCAAATTTCTTATTCCCCAGACGACTTACTTAGCTTCGCTTTTTAAATTCTAAGTGCTTTATCAGTATACTGGCACATTAGCTCCAACTAATACAAAGTAGTCAACCAATTTTATGTGATTATGTTAACCTTAGTCTATATATACACTAATATAAAAAAAAACGAAATGTATAAAAAAAAAAGAATAAATCTGATATAAGATATAAAATATCTGAATAACTCTGTTGTTATTTATTGTATACTACGGGTAAAATTTTATTTAAACCTCATATTTTGGCTACCAAAAGAAAAATTAAGTATATTTATATACTTAATTAAAGCATAATTTAAAATCGTATTAAAGGTCAATTAATTTATATATTAAAATCGTAGCTTAGGGTCTACCATACGACTCAGTGAGTTAGGACGACCCCACCGAATGGAATACACGTTCCCCTGGGCCAGGGCTCAAACAAGCTTAGAAATGGCGTCTATGGCTTCCGGAAAGTGCCGCCACCAATTCAGAACCCTTGACTCTGAGTAGCAAAGACTGTGATAATTAGGACTCTCGCGAAAAAAGGACTCTGGAGAGGGGTAACTAAATCACTACCCTTCCAGTCGCCCCGAGGTCCATTAATGAGCAGGCAAGTACCAGATTTCCAGTACCAATTTAACTGAGATCATGGCACGTTCCCACTGGTAGGGTTGGAGGGTCTAGTAACCACTTAGATACCATGCAGGCATCCGCCCGAGAAGATACTGCTCCTCACACAGCGACCCCAAGGTCTACCGAACTTGGGTGAGAACCACAGCTAGTGCGAGTCCAAACCACAAAGGCAGTATGAAGAGTAAACCATTTATGAGACCCCGCCGCCCACACTACTAACTTATTTTAAGAGTCTAGCTATGACTCCAGACTGAAGTCCTACTTAGCCTACTCAGCTTAGGCCTGGGTTAGTTGGCCACCTAGCCTCTGGTCGTTTGCCAGCCAGACTTGCTGCCTATTGCCTACCCCCACCTCCAGACCGAAGTCCTACTTAGCCTACTCAGCTTAGGCCTGGGTTAGTTGGCCACCTAGCCTCTGGTCGTTTGCCAGCCAGACTTGCTGCCTATTGCCTACCCCCACCTCCAGACCGAAGTCCTACTTAGCCTACTCAGCTTAGGCCTGGGTCAGTAGGCCACCTAGCCTCCGGTAGTTTGCCAGCCAGATATGCTGCCTGTTGCCCACCCCCACGACGTGGACGGAATAGACATTTAAACAGTTTCAAATATATTTTTTTATATTTTATTACGATATGAAAAATAGTCACGACACATTATAAAATGGCGTTTAGCAGTTGTGACAATTACTGTAAACAAACTTTATACAATAATATTATGCATTTATGTAATATTTAGCTAATATACCGTTAGCGTTGCAAAAGAGTCATTAGTGCACCACTAACAGAATATTAAGTAAATATAATAGATTTTTTTGCAGATAGTACTTTTCCCTGTTTGATGTTGGTGTGAAAACGCAAGCAATCCAATTATGAGACAAAAACAAAGAAAATATTTTTGTAATATCAAACTAGTCGTTTGCATAAAAGGATGGAACGGTCTAAAGAAACGTTTCATCTTACTGAATACACGGAGCTCACAAAGCAACTGAGACAGTTGGAATGTACTGAGGAATGCCTTTTCACCCTGCTGTCACATTCCATTTACTTGAGTGACCTAGCACCTCGCCTTATTTATCAAAAGAACTAAAAAGGGTTTTCTTGCAATCTTGAAGGTTTTATATACTGCATATAAACACAAAAGACTTATATTAGAAGATAATAATGTCCATTAAGTATATTTTGTTATACTTAAATTTTTTTCATTAGTTATTTCTTTGGCTATAAACTAACCATGACCAACTATTTCAATTTTATATACAAAATAAACAATAAATATTTAATTACACTAAGCTATGTATCATAGAACAGTATACTTTTTCAGTATACTAGAAAATTATAATAATAACGCCAATATAACTGTGCACATTTGTAACACTCGAAGTACTTAAAAAGTCCTTCGAAATCATAGAAGTGATATCCAACTTTATAATGAGAATATACTAATTAAAAAACTGTTAACAGTAATATTATATTTATAAATAATTTATTCAGAGAGAAAATTGTAGTTCAAAATAATTTAAGGAAATTATAATACAGTATAAAGAACTCAATGAAAGTATACTAGGACAGTATTTGTAAAATCTGTACACTGTATAAGAGGATTTTATTAAACTCTAACTGAAGATTCTTTTTCAAAGACTACAAACAAGGGATTCTTCATTTTGTAGAAGACTTGAGCTTTCCTCTTTACAAATAGTGATTTCGCACACAGGTCAGTTTGATGTATAATTCATTGATACTAACAGTTTATCGAGCAACAGTTCAACAAAACTCTTATTTTGTTGCTTTAATATAAGATTAGAAAACTTTCAAAAGAATAATTCATTAATTCACCACATCTTCGTTAAACTTATAATATAGCCAACTATCAATCGAAATGACATCTATATGTAAAAATCTTCCGAGTCCTGTTATAACAATAGGTAATAAATAACACAGCTGTGATGACTGGGTGCAAAAAAAAAAACTGCGAAAATATCTTAGTGAAACTTGGAAATTGCAACGCAATGCTTCCTTGATAAGCAGTCACCTTGACAACAGCTGGTTCAATATTTTACAGGTCAAGATTAAAAACAAAATAATAAATCATAATTAATCCGTTTTTTTTTCTAAAATATTTCAGATTGTATACCATTGGTTTTAATTTACCCTATTTAAATATATTATATTACATTTTTAACATTTATAATAATAATTTAGATTTAATTACAACAGAAATAAAACTTAACAATTATACAAGCCCAAACAGTATATAAAGTGTTATATATAAAAATAAAAACTGCTATTTAATACCAATGAGTACAAACATATTATATAACACCTTTAAGTTTAAAAATCTACTATTTACCTATAAATGCATTTTTCATATTAATCATTGTATGGTAAAACAACTTTATCAAAACGTGAAATAGATTTATTTCCTTAAGAATTATTAATTAAACTTGGTATTGTTAATGCATATAGCCAAACCTGATCTTAAATGTGGTATAAGTTAAACAAATAATTAAACTTCAAGTTAGAGAAATCCAAACTATTTTAAATCATTTTCAGATTTCAGGCAGTTCAAATTTCATCCAATTTTGCACAGAAATATAATAATAATTTAATCTGGTCCATTAGTTACTTGTAAAAAAAATATAGATTATAATCTGACATCTTTGTTCATTAACCAAAATTCACAGAATGATCAGTATTAATGTTTTCTAGTATTTGAAATTAAAAACATTCATCAAAACTGAAACAATGAAAGTTCTCTTATCTCTCCTGAAGGCGGTTAAACCAAAAATTAGTGACTTTAAGTTTGTATTTTTAATTTCTCAATGTTTCTTTATGTAGATTAAACTGTATTTGTCCATTTTGGATCGTATTTTCATCGAAAAAGAGTATATGTATATATGAACCAAATGAAACAGTCCATTGGACATTAAATAAAAATTACGACGAAGGTAACACAATGTAATGAAAACCAATTGCGAGATAAATGCACTTATTTGACGACCAAAAATTTCATTCCAAAAGTTGTTATTCATTATTTGTGTGTATGTGGTGTAAGTTTGTGTGTCAGTGTGTGTACGTGTTACAGGATGTAGTGATGTAACTTTAACAACGAAAATCATTACTTAGATTAGTCTCAAACTGTTCTATTTCAAAAATTTAAAACCCTTATTATCGATTTTTTCTCAGAACAATTCTAACAGATTTAATAATAATTAATTTTTTTTTAAAAAAAACTGCATGTAATTCATTCACAATAAATTTTTAATAAGTAATATATTTTCATTTATCTTTCCTTTCTTTTTTTTTTTTTTTTTTTTAGTTTAGGTATAATAAACCAAAAATTTATTTTTACTTGCACTACTAATAGATTCTGTAAAAATTATTATCTTTGTCACATTGTAACATTGAATTAAAAAATCAACGATTGAATTCCAGTCAATTGTAATAGTTACAAGAACTAATTGTAATTATTTTTCAATAAAAAGAATTGATGATGTATGCCAAACATTAGTACTATTTGTGAGACTTGTAAACTGATTATATTTTTATTGGACAACTAAATACCTACACACGGATAGACATCATCAGAAGTCATATTAGAAGACTTCAAGGAGTGTAAAGTCATTAAAGCGTGAAAATATATTTGAATATTATTTAAATCATTAGTTATGCAATCCGTAATTGTGTGGAATTTCCTCATTCTGAGGTAAAATGGATAAACAAACAAAATTTTCAACACCTTATGAAGTTTTATTCAACATCAACGCGTTTCGAACACTTTGTTTTCATCATCAGGAAGACACCAAGGATGTGGTGCTGATGGGTTGGTCCAGTGAGAAAACAACATCCAGTGACCAACGACCAACGACCAACGATTCTTTCCGCGCACTGTTGTGCACGTTGTATTAGCAGTTCCAGGTCACGGACCTACTACTGCTGAATTATTGTCCTGCTGTGGTGGTGGGGTCAGTAAGTAAATGTCTGTACTTTTTTTTTTTTGTTCTAATCAAGTGGTTCGTCTGTTGGTCGTGGTCGTTTGGTCTCATTGTGTCGTGTCTTGTCAGTCTTTTTCAAGGGTTTGGCCGTCTATTTTAATAACAGCTTCTAATGTGGATGTGTTTGGGGAATTATTTGGGACAGGCTTTGGATAAGGGGGTTTGGATGGGTTGGAATTTTTGTGTCCTCATTGGTCACCAGTCTACTCGTGAATGTTGTTCTCACTGGACCAACCCGTCAGCACCACATCCTTGGTGTCTTCCTGATGATGAACAGTTATTCCCTAGTTAGTGAATATGTTTGGAAGTGACTCCACTTGATGATAAGTTATTCAAGTGACGTTATTGCTGTTTTTCATAACTACTGTTTTATAGTTTTTCGAATATCACTATAACAGCCAAACTAAACTGTTATGGTAAGTTGTTATCTTTTCTCACTTTCAGATAACTGAGAACAGATAACTCAGAACTCCGATAGATGTGGGTAGAGTAAGATTTTGTTTTTGCGATTTTTACCATTTCTTCACATTTTATCTGTAAATACATGGCCCTACTTTCGCAACTCATCAGTTAGTGATGTAATCAATATAATGAGAGTTATTCTGGTGGAATTATACATAATTCTTTTTCTTACGAAATATCAAACTGATTTTTGTACTGTCAGGAAAAAAAAGAATATAAATTATTTCATAGGTTTATGCTGAATTAATGATAGGTAAAAATCATTTCAGTGTAACATAAAGTATTTATTGCTTTTTTGTATTTTTTTCCATATCCCCTTTTTCTGATTTTTCTTTCTTTTGTTTTATAAATTTAATGTTTTCTTCTTTTAATTCTATTAATAAGTGAATTCACTTTTTTTCTTATTTATCTAGTTATAAATATGTATCTTATACCTGGCATTAAATTGTATATAATTACTTGTTTTTCTTAAACAAAATTAGACAAGACCATCTATCTCTTGAACGTAAATATTCCCTATCAGAATACTACATACTGGATTAGAAAGAGTGATGTTGAACTTCGTTCAACCGTAAACAATATGTTACTACCAGAGAGAATAAAAGTATTTTTAAATCAAATGTGAATTAGGGTCTTAGGGAATCCCTACAATATCAGCCTTCACTGAAAAAAAAAGCATACCCTCTTTCGGGCAGCATTATCAAATATACTCTCTGAATTTCAGCACTTAATTACTTCATACCAAATTATACCCTTCCTTTGCAGATTTCTTACCTTTATCTCTCACTACACTTGATTATCATTGGAGTAAAGCGATTCTATTTGCTTATTTTCCTACCAATATTGTCATTTTTCACATCATCTAAAACTTATTTCAACATATAATATATAGATTTTTGTATAGCCCTTTTATCAATATCTTATATCTTGGTTTATCAATAGTGGAGCTTCGATAATCCCCCTTTATTTCACTTTAACCAACTTTAATGAAAAATAAACCACTATAACACTAAGTTTATTTAGTTTACCCTGATTATTTTTAGTGTTTTGTAAATTGCTTGAGAGATAAAGTTCCTCCTTTAATAATCATACAAGAAACCCTCTTAACAACTGTTCAAAGAGAGAGTGGAGGGGAATAAGTCTGCTTAAACATACTAACCATTCCACAATTAGCCATGTTTACTTAAAAATTCCTTCTCTGTTGAAAAGTCAGCTTTTCAAATTCCCGCGGTATATGGCTATAAATTAAGTCTAACTCAATTCTTTAGGTATTTAAATTAATATTTGGTTACATAAAACATAATTGATTTAGAAATTGTTAATCTTCTCGTTTTGTCTTTCAAAGTCAATTGAATATAGGTTAATTATTTTTTCAGTAATTAAAATTATAAAAAAATTTTCTCATAGAATTGTAATTGTATTAAAAAATGCTCTTTTTTATCATACAAAATTGTTTCATGGTTTACTGTCAATTTTACTATAAGTAAAGGAAACATCGAACTTCCTGACAAGCATTTGATTTTTTGATGTATTTTTAGGTATATATATATATAACAGATTCAATAATCTGTTACAGAATTGAATCAGTTAAATATATATTTGAGTTTATATAAGAAGTATGGGTTTTTATGAGGATATAAAAAGAGTGTATGGAGAAGATGCCTATGAAAAAGGTTGTAAATGAAACCAAAACGTTGGCAACGAGAGTTTGATTTTTTATCCTGGAAAATTGACCCCGATTAGAGAACACACCTAATATATATATATACCATGAAAACCAAAAACGGTCTGGCAGGACAGATTACACTTAAAATAAACTGTGACACATGGACAGAAACATAACAAAGACTCACTTTTCAATATTTTGACCGTAATGGCGGTCGTCCTCAGGAGAAGAAGTGAATTGACGGAGGGACGACGGTCAACTAATGAACTCACCGGTTGAGGGCTAAAGCAGTGCTGCAACGAAGAAAAAAAATAAAAAAAGGAACGAAGGAGTCTAGGTCAAAGAAAAAAAAAATTTAAAAAAGTAGAATAACGACCAGCACAAATTGTTGCATAATTGAGGTCCAATGAAAACTGAAGATTTTTATACACAACAACATTTTAGGCACAACAGCAGCGAGGATGATAATTAGAAATAACCTTCAGTATAAATCAAAACTCCAAAGAACCAACGTCGTGTACGAGTATCGATGTAACACAGAGAACTGTGCGTCCCTACAATCTACGTACGTTGGTTCTACTACAACTACACTATCAAGAAAGCTGACAGTGCACCTAAATTCAGGTGGACCCAAAGAACATGCTTCAACTGCCCATGGAATTAGGTTAACTATAGAAATACACATCAACAATACAAGGATCCTATAGCAGGATAACGACTGCACCAGATTACGCATCATTGAAGCATTATGTATTATAGAAATACAAACTGTCCTAAACAGGTAAGATGAAGTGTTTAGTAGAATTTTAAAAATAGATTAAGGAAAGTCAAAGAATCAGGCAAGGAAGAGTGAATCCTTTTTCGAAAAAATTGAATGTCTTTTGGGACAGTAGCGTCATATTGACGCTAATGGATTGTCAAGTAAAAAAAAAATTAATTGTATTAGTTATCGCACGTTTTACACATATGTGCACTATTAGGATTAAAGTATCTTAATCCTTAATAAGGTATCTTATTTTGAGAGTAATCACTTTGAAAAACTCATTACTGAATCCTCAAAGAGTAAAGTTTTGTTGCTAAATTCTAAGGCTGCTATTTTGTTCATCATAGCTGCCGATAATATGATGTTTGTTGTGAGAGAACACTATTTAGTTGACTAGTTAGTAATATATTACTCCAATACGATTCCAATTATGAATGAGGTAAATTCAAAGGAAATTTTAAGTAAACATGGCTAATTGTACAACTGTCAACATGTTTAAACCGACCTCTCTTCACTCTACTCTTCCTTAGAGTACATGTAAAATGAATTCCTTCTATGATTATTTGAGATCAATTTTAACTACTCGCACAGTTTACAAAGCATCTGAAATAATCAGGACTTTAATTAGAGGAATGTTAGATGTATAGTTGTTTCTTTTTTGAAAATGCCAATTAACGCAGTTCTGGTGTGCCTTCTGCGGCAATGTGGTTCAAATTGCTATACTACTGCGAGGGACTTTATTATCCCCATATTCAAGATATTCAGCAGCAAGATATTTACTTTCATAAACTAATACTTGAAAAACTTATCATCAAATGATTGTATCTCAATATGGTATTGTATCTCCATGGTATTGTTAGAAAAAGTACATTGGTATATTTAGCATTATTATCAGTATCTTTCTATTATTTACGACTTATCCCATAAGCTAGTATCCGCATTAGGTTAGGTTGCAGTGGCAGTTCCACAAGGGAACACATGTAGGCCAAGCATTGGCCCTTTGTGATACCACACAATGAAGATTGATTCTACAGTGGGAGTCCTAAATTTTGCCTAACTAAAATGTATTTAGAGTAGGGATCTTTAACGAGTACCTGACATCGCACAGT
Source organism: Hermatobates lingyangjiaoensis (assembly GCA_026182355.1). NCBI lineage: Eukaryota > Metazoa > Arthropoda > Insecta > Hemiptera > Hermatobatidae > Hermatobates > Hermatobates lingyangjiaoensis. The sequence goes on from JAPFBL010000157.1 coordinate 652,043, forward strand.
CTCGTGACCAACAGTTTAACATCCTTCTCCGAGGGACGACGTGCTCAGATTTATTCACCTCCCGCGTGAATAAATCGAGGGCCAGGTGAGGATTGAACCCCGGTCCTATCAGTTCAGAGGTGAGCACGTAACCACTGAGCTAGCCTGGCCCACAGTATCCGCATTTAACGAGTACCTGACATCGCACAGTCTCGGGACCAACAGTTTAACATCCTTCTCCGAGGGACGACGTGCTCAGATTTATTCACCTCCCGTATGAATAAATTGAGGGCCAGGTGAGGATTGAACCCCGGTCCTATCAGTTCAGAGGTGAGCACGTAACCACTGAGCTAGCCTGGCTCACAGTATCCGCATTTAACGAGTACCTGACATCGCACAGTCTCGGGACCAACAGTTTAACATCCTTCTCCGAGGGACGACGTGCTCAGATTTATTCACCTCCCGCGTGAATAAATCGAGGGCCAGGTGAGGATTGAACCCCGGTCCTATCAGTTCAGAGGTGAGCACGTAACCACTGAGCTAGCCTGGCTCAAGTATCCGCATTTATTTCTTATTAATTCCAAACTAAATTTGCTTGATCTACAATCATACAGTGTAACTTTTATTATATTTTCTCCTATCTTATTTAGTTTTATAAGGAGTATCAGTACATTCCTCTTATCTGAAACCGCAATTGAACAAGATGGAAGGATTATGTTTTCGATAATGGATACGTCTATTTGGATATACCTAATGTGTGTCTGCTGGTCGACCGCTCGTAACCATATGTGAATGAAGAATGGCCAGTCAGCTCTGAATGAGTGATTTCGTCTATATATCAGTAATGTCATTATCACCATATCCATTACACATCCATCATACAAAGCTCCCACTGATACACCCTCACTGTGTCTTCTACGAATTTTCTTTCGACCTCTCCACCCTTTCACTATAAATCAATTCCTAATCTATACTCAATTTATCTTTCTCTCCCATATGTCAGTTCTGTTTATTCAATAACCTGGCTTTTAGATTTGATTTAAGAGTGTTGCTTAGTTTAATAAAAAAAAAAAATATGCCCAATATTTCAAGAAAAAACATTGTTACCCTAACACATATGGAAACACTTCCTAATTAAATAAATCTCATCAGAAGAAAACAAATCTTCAACAGTATAAATCAGTGGTTCCCAACGGGGTCCACAGAGGATTACTGCGGGTCCTTAAGGAAAGTAGTATTCTGAAGGTCCATGACTCGCGGTTAGAGCTCTATGTTAAGTTTAAATGAATTTATCAGCAAACCAAAAATAAATGAAAGGGTAGTAAGCTTTGCCCGTACAATATTCAAACATAATTAAAATATAAGGCCTAATATCCTCGTCAGTATGTTAAAATGTTCCAATGTTTTACAATTTTCTATTGCACTTCTCTTTATGGTACATTAAAAATTGATTCTGTTACAATTTATTTCAGGGTACTTTATAAAATGTTAATAAATAAATATTTTGTTATTGTTTTAAAAACATTTTTGTATTTCGGCATGCGTTGTAGATGTAATGAAATTATTTCATAATTAACGATATTCATTTACCTAAAAACAAATATTTATTTATAAATTTGTATAAATATGTTTTTTAAGTATCCAGGGGGAGTGGGGGTCCACAAGTAGCTTTTAGGGGGTCCACAAGCAAACAAAGGTTGAGAACCCCTGGTATAAATAAACAAATTTAATATTAAGTTTAAATTTTTAGTAAGTAATTAAACGAAAAACAGAAGAACTCTGAATACATTTCAGGTTTTATTTTGGCATTTATATGTATCCGGATAATTCCATCCCGCCTAGTTGCAAAGAGCATATATTTTTGGTTATCCTCCGATTGCATCACATTTTAAAGAGCTTTTATCCTGGTAGCATTAAAATAAATATGTAACAGAGTTTTTTTTTAGAACTTATGTCAAAGTTTTTTCTCTGTGAGTTAAAATCAATAGGAAAAGCAACAAAACACAATTTAATATTTGACGATATTTCTATTTTTAAGAAAATGAGTTCATTGTTCCAAGGTGAAAAAGGTTAGTTTTGTCTTTAGGACTATGGTTTTTTCCTTCCCTTAATTATGAATATAAACAAATATTATAGTGAGTCTTTATTGGTAATATAGCATTTTTTTTCCTTCAGTTCAGTGATATTTATGACATTTAAAACTGAAACGAATTACGGGGATACACAGACAACTTGTATACAATGAGGAATGTGGTACCTTACAAGCCAGGTTAAAAACTTTAATTGACTTTTACGATAGAACTACTAATTTTTTCTGTTACAGTTCTATCTAATATAAGGAAACATTATTAAAGTAACCATGAATGCTATGACTCCTGTAAAAATTAATGAAATATCTTAATATAATAGCATCAAGTTTGCTGATAGTAAACTTTGATTATTATAAAATTAAATTTACTAAATGTTACATGCTACCTTTCCTTGGTAAATTCCTCTCAAATATTATAGAGTGTATGGAAACAATTATGAAAATTAGAATGATTGTGGGTCTTTGAATCGTTCGTGATTCCTACAGAATAAAGATGGATAAATTTTGAGCATTTATGTAGTGCCAGTGGACATATATTCATTAGATTATTACATTTATATATTTAATCAAATTTAAAATTCTACTAGGTGTTTATGTATCTATTGTGTCTATTAAGTTACATTTATATATTTCTTCATCTTATGTAGTAGATTTTTATTTCAATACACATTTTTACTGATTTATATTATTGGATAACTTAATAACAATATATATATAACATATGTTGACTTCATTTCTTAAATAAAATTAACAGCAAGTTTGTAGTGTTGGGAATAATTTCAATTAATAGAAACAGTTTTGCAGATTATAAGAATCAGACCCATTTAGACATAAACATCGATTTGGTGATATGTTTAGCGAAGGTTGGCTTTCCTGCGAGTGGTCATCAATTTCATCAAGTTTTCGCCTGCCGTTTGTTTTCTTTGTTCAAACTGTATGTGACACACTTGGCAGTGAAGGATTACGTACTTTCACTCCCTCCATCGAATCAACAAATCGATTACATCTTTTTCAACACCTGTTTAATTCTCTACCACCAACCAATATTTGTTAAATTAAATATTTGTTTATTAAAAAAATTTTTTTTTTTTGTAAATTAACTAATTCTCGAATCTTTTTCAGTATTTTTTTAAAATTAAAACTTATTTTTTTCTTTAATATTCTAACTATACATAATTTATTACAGCAACAAGATTATGAAAGTACCTTCTCATTCTTGAAAAATTGAAACAAAAATGAAAAGACTGCAAAAAAATAGTGTTACAATCAAGGGATATATAATTATTGTTAAACCAGTTTTAATTATTCCTCATGTCTTTTAAAAACTACGTCAAAAAAACTACTTACTTATAACTACCAAAGAAAATTAATGTTTAAGTATTTACATGATAAAAATAATTACATTATATTGGTCAGAAATTACACCAAATGAAGCAATCTATACACGTAGCAAGAGAATGTGTATCAGGTAAAAGCCAATAATGTTACTTCTAACGTAGTGCAATCACTTATTATGTGGTATTTACTCAATGTAGGGTAAAAAGTTAATGAAATGGTCTCCACATATAAAAATTTAATGGTATAAAGAACGCGTTTCGAACACGTAGTGTTCTTCTTCAGGTATTAACTAAAAAATACAATGACACCAGAGAGTTATCTATAGTATTTTGTACTATATTTACTGTATACTCTGGTGTCATTGTATTTTTTAGTTAATGCCAGAAGAAGAACACTACATGTTCGAAACGCGTTGTTTATACCATTAATTTCTTATATATGGAGACCATTTCATTAGCTTTTTACACTACAATCAAAAATATTACATTTTTAACCATAATTTTTTGTTTTCCAGTAAGTAAGGTAACATACTACATCTTGAAATTCCCATACTCCTCTCTTCTATTGAAGCAATTGTTTACGCAATTTAATTCCATAAAGAAGAAGCTATATATTGTGTTTATTCACTACTGCCATGTTTAAAAACTATGTTATCTTAAATATTTAAAGTTGTATTCTTTCTTGAAGTATCAAAGTGGAAGAAAATGAATGTAGTCGATATATTATAAGGGTTATATAAGTAGAAATAGTATAATACTTTTATAATTTACTAAAAGACCCCTGGGCGTTTACGCTACAGTGTACAGTGTGCAACCACACTGTAGTGTTAACATTTCATTTTAAACTTCTAATTTAATACTTCATTGCAATATACTTCAACAATTTTAAACCTTCAATATTTTAAATGAAGGTTTAAAATATGTATTTCAACATTATTGTTTCCCTCTCAATAAATATCACTGTACATAATTTTATAGTAATTTTACACTTTTTATTATAATATGAATAAATAATATATCTTAAAAAAATGTATATCGTTTAATTTTATTGTATATCTTGGTTGTCAACACTGTGTGAAACGAAGCATAAATTCCATTTATGCAAAACTACTGGAATAAATAACATTTTCAGCCTATATGAAATAGTTGAACTGTTTTCGTCTATCTCGCGAGTAAGTATACTAAACTCATAGCGCATGTGCAAACTATAAGAAACTATAATATAGATAATAATAGCACTATTTTTCTTTTTTATGGAGGTTTGGTCTAGCTAGACCAGTGTTTCCCAAAGTGGGCGGTGCTTTGATATCGGGGGGCGGTAATGCTAAAAGGAGCAGGGATTCTATTTTCATAAATTGAAAATGTTCATGCAATATAATTTCTAAATTTAAGTGAAACACGACATGTAAACTTCTTGGAAACAGTTTCCTAAAATTATTTTTTTTTTTTAATTCCTTTTTATGTTAAAAGTATATTCTCGCTTAAGTTTCTTTTATTGTGTATTCTTTTGCATAAATGTGCTATTGGATTCTAAATAAATATTCAATTAGTAATTATTTTAATTTAATTATTAAAATGTTACTCATTTGGTTATTTAGTCTAGGAATCTGATTATTATTCAAGGGTGTTGAGTTATTGGTTTATGGACCCAAGGGGGCGGTCACTCGAAAAACTTTGGGAAACACTGAGCTAGACTAAACCTCGATAAAAAAAAAAGAAAAATACTGTTTAATATATGTGGTCGAAATAAGGAAAAGATTCGATAATAATAACTAAATAAAAATATTTTTAATCAAGAAATAATTCAAAGGTCAGACAAACAACTATTGAATTAGTCAACGAAGTAGTGAACAATGCATAGTGGAAATGAATTGAAGATAAAAAAAAGTTCGCAATATGTTTTGGGCAAAAGAAGTAGGTATTATGGTGTGGCCTTTGTTAATATTGTAATTTATAATAACTTCTGTAGCATGAACCATATATGAACTGATAGTAAAACGTGGTAGCCTCTTGTTATAACAGTGTATATAATACGATGAGGACGACTTAATGTGCATCAGTGTGTATTTATATGACCAAATATTACCAGTTAATTAGTAGAGTACAACAGAAAGTCAGTAAGCATGAATTTTTTTATGGTTTGTCTTGTATGATGACCAAAAAAAAAATTTAATTTAAAATAGTGTAAAAGTTAATCAATGGTGAAAAGTTAAAGGTTTAACTATTTCTGTATAATTTATTAGAGAGAGCAGCCAGAGAGGCAGAGGTGGGTGGGGTAAAAAAGCCCCATCAGAAATTCCAGGGCTTGTAACCCCTACCACCCATCACCCCAAATAACTCACGCTCCTTTCTGTTCTGTACTTAACCCTTGATTCCACTTTGGAGTTCGCTTTAAGAGAAACTTTTTTTCCCGTTCAATTACACAACATTCCAAGCTTTTATATAGCAGACAGACACGGCGTGATAAAACAGAATGCACGCCTAGTAGTCATATTTATGATATTTTTGTATTCTGTATAGTTTATATAAATTTTCTGTAAATTACCCAATTTTATGGCACAATTTGAACTGGTATCTTATTCCTCATATGTTACTGTTACATCATTTGTTTTTATCCATTTCTCACTATGTTTGTGTGTCATTAAAATATGAGTGAGTCATATAATAGAGCCAGGTTTATATCCCTACCTAAGTTGGAGTAGAACTTTTTAAATACTAGGCAATTCATTTCATATTAAACGATCATAATATCTTTACGACCGTCCATTACCTGTCTTTCATCAAGATATCATTTGCATATATTCCTCAACAAAGCTATCTAATTTGTCACTATGAAGTAATTAATGCTAGAAGAACTAAGGCAGCTCTAAATCACCTGGTCATTAACTTCGTGATTACCACGGTTGTCACATCTCCAGGAGACTCAACCCCTCTCAAGTTCCTTTGGTAATAAACTTGCTTACTCAACTTTCCATTTTATTGTTATCCAGACAGTAGTCGACGTGTGGGTCACAAATTTAAACTATGTGACCGTAGTATTACCACGGTTGTCACATCTCCAGGAGACTCAACCCCTCTCAAGTTCCTTTGATAATAAACTTTCTTACTCAACTTTCAATTTTATTGTTATCCAGACAGTAGTCAACGTGTGGGTCAAACATTTAAACTATGTGGTTTAAATGTGTAATCATACAATACTAAACAAATTTGACACTATACATCTAATAAAGCCCTATGTAAAGAATGTTATTTACTTTATTTTATCACTAGTTCAACAACTATCTATTTTGAAGTATTCAATCTTATTAAAACACCAATAATTTTATTAAATAGTTGTATCATACTAAGTCTTATCTGTTTGATATGTCACTCTCTTCTAATGAAATAATTGAATTCGTTTAAACAAAATAGTTACAAGTTTGTTTTTTATCTTATTCAAAAACACTCGGATTAATGTAGAGAAAACATCATCTAATTATATGTTTCGTTGTTTTCAAACAGAAAAATGAATTGCTTTTTTTATAAAGCAAAAAGAAAGAAAGCAAAGATAACAAAAATTGTTGTTTGCAATTTTATTTTAGAGGTAAAAAAGAATGGCTTCTCCTTTTTTTTTTTTTTTTTTTTTTTTTTGTTAATAAACTTAGAACTTTGAAATCTTTTGAAGGAAAAATGAAGAGACTGAAGAATAAGAGAGAAGGTTTAGGAGGAGAGTGAAGGGAAGCCAAGAAGTAAGGCCAAAGACACTAAATTCACCTGGCTAGTGGTCCTTCGGGATGTGCCAGCCAAACTTTAAACTAATTGAAACACCAAGCGACATTCATTTAGCCAAACTTGCTTGCACTAGAGCAATATCTCGCCAAACTTTTACATTCCACTCGCCCAATTCTAGTTGGCTGCTTTTTTTTTTTTTTCGGTATGTTCAAATGAAGGCCACAAGTTGTTCGGGGGAGATAACAAGAAGGTTTGCGAGGTTATATTAACTTTTAACAAAGCTGAAAAAGAAGGAAACTTTTTATACCATGATATTGATTAGCTATATGTTAACTTAGCCTTAATTCGTTTAACAAATTAAGTTCTTTAATATTGCTTATCATTATTTTTATAGTTCATTAATATAATGAAGTTCTCTATCCTTTCAAATTGATTATGAAAAAATTTCAGTTAGAAAGCATCCATTAATTTGATTAATATTTTTTATTACAAAAATATAACCCTAACAACTGTATTACTTGTGTATATAACTAAGAATGAAATGGTCTTTGCGAAAAAAAGTGATATCGAAGAAATACAAAAAGAGAATTGATTAAAACTCACTTCTATATTTGGACACTCCCTGTTGACAAGAGTAACTTTGCTTTTGGTAAGTTGAAAACTAAAAACTGCAGAGCAATGTATTTGTAAGCCTTAACAATTTAAAATATTTAGTGCTAAGTAATTCTCTTTTCTTGTAAGACTATAGTCTTTCGAGGGCTTATGGTCCCCTCCCCTTGAAGGTTCTCCATCTGCAGGGTGTAGACTTCCTCATACCCATGTGCCTATCCATCGACGTCCACACAGCGAGAGCAAGCTATACGTATGCATACGTACTGGCTAACAAGGGAAATTGTTTTGACCATTGACCTTACCTGCAGCCAAGGCAGGCTCAGTAAGACTTCGTTACGGACACACACACACACACATACACACACACACACACACACACACACACACACACACACACACATACATACATACACACACACACACAGACATACACACAAACACTCTGTCCCTCTCTCTCTTTAACATACACACATATAGAAACCAATACTCATCTTTCATGCCCACTACTACCTATCTCCATTTTTATCCTTCTAATACTTAAGCACATACACAAAGGTGCCCCTAACAAAATTTGCTTCATCACTGAACAAAAATATTTTCCATGAATCTTACACCATAAACCAGCACAGCAATATAAGTGAACGGTAAAATTTGCCATACATTTTCAAAAGCCAATCAAAGCCAATTATTCATATACGTATCTTCAATTTATGGTAAAGTAAAGAAAAAACGTATAAATTTGAAAAGCGATATTTTTAATATTAATAAAATGATTATGACTGATTACTTTATTATATAATCTATAGACGAAGTTCAATCTTCGCGATTAGGGCTTTCTTTGGAAAGAAAAGTCTGAACTGGTTTGCCATCCCATTGTTCCCTATCTAATTGCCCGAATTCCCACCCACCTCTATAATGGTGACGCTCAATTTCCCTTTGGCTAGATATAACTTCTGTTTAATTTATAACCTTGGTCGTGCCTCCCAGTCGCCATCTAATTTCGCCTATTGTCATGAATACCCAACAACTTGTCGCCTTCAAATCTCCCTATCCTTCGAATCAACATAATTTCATTTCCTTTGTTCGTTTATTAGAAATTTAATATCTATACAGAAAATATTTATAGAAAATTAATAATTTTTTTTTACTTCATTTGTTATGGATACCACTAATTGGGTAACCAGGTGTGAATATAACTTTGGGTTTCACTTATTGTGAATACATGTTTCCCAAAGGCATAAACCTTTTTTGATGTAAAACTACACCAGCACAATATGAGATATTTTAACACAAGCTAATTTTCTCTGCTACACTAAGATCTATTTCAGACGATGAATCCTTGATAAAAAGATGAATGTAGAGGCGTATTTCAAACATTCTTCAAACATTTAATTTGGATTAAATAAAAACAATTAGTACGTGCGAAATCAAACGTGTCTTCAAAATCAAAGATGCAATTATAATAGAAAACGAAAAAGGTGAGCAAAGAAGGAAGACACTTGAAATGCTATATATTAAAAAGGATCTAAGTTCTATCAATCATAGAAGTGATATTACTAATTTACATAATATTTATTCTGGGGTACTGTGCTCAGTTTTAGTGAAATTTGATTTATTTAGTTCCCTTGAGTGAACAGTGTTGAGGTTACTTGTAACGTTATATTATTAGTCTCGTCGAAGGTTTTGTCCGGTTAATATTGTTGTTCCTTTAAATAATGTAAATTTCATTTTCTTAGCCAAAAAATTCTTACTTCTGTAAGTTATATTGTTTTTTCTTTATCTCTAAACTACTTCTGCTTATAATATTCATAAGTTGTAACAATTCATTTTTTTTTTGTTTATATGTTGGATGTTGATATGCGATTTCTAATTATCCTTTGTTTGTAGGTCTATGAAAAAGGTTTTAAAATAAAACAGAAACGTCGGCAATAAGCGTTTTATTTTAGAACCTAGAAAATTTGACTGAATCCCGATTAGATAACACACCTATGTATGTATATATATATGCGTCAGCCGCGGCTGTTCGCAGTAGTACTTCTACCTGATTACGACGCTCGTCAAAATCTAGCAGTGAGTGTTGTATGTCTTTATCTATGTTTTTCTCATTTTGTATTAAGTTATATATATATAAACTAGAATTTAAAAAAGAACACATAGAAAGGAAACCACTGAACTCACTACTATATTTCGATGTCCTCGTCTTCAGGAAAAGAAGTGAATCGCTCCAAAGGCTGATAACGACTGTTATATAACATATATATATATAATTGCTTTCAAAAAGAAATAAATAGAAGGACATACAAAAACTCTCTCCGTTATTTTGATATCTTTTCTTATCGGGAAAAAAATAAACCACATAAAAGGCAATCAGTATGTATATGAAGGACAAAACCACAAAGAAACCGGATAACAATGGAAATAAAATCTCTGGGACCTATCACATTATCTCATCAGAGAGCAAACAAAGTAAAAACAAAGAAGGTAGCATATAAGTTATGATGAAAGAATAACCTAATAAGTTATCGTTATTAATAATGATAACGATATAAGCTGTTTCGTTATCCTCCATATACATAACTTTTATGTTACCTTCATTGTTTTTACTTTATTTGGTACTTATGACCTGAAACGAAAGGCCACAGACCATTTAGTTCGGTTTTTTTCGAACTTATTAAAGTATTAAAGGCCTTAGAATATATTTTTGTTCCTTCCAATTTTTCTTCTGGATTTCTGTTTCATTAGTTTCCATCACGTTTTTTATTGTGTATAAGTTATATATATATATATATATATATATATATATATATATATATATATTGTAAATATATATATATATATATATATATTGTAAATATATATATATAAAATCATAACACAGTATGAAATCTGAAAAAAAAATACTAAGATCTTTCAAACGTAACAAGTTATCTTCGTCGGAGTTTAAAACTTAACTCTTACGAACACTGCTTGTTATGGTTGATAGATAATGGTCTATTTTTCCCATTTCATACTGTGAAATTAATTATAAAACCACAAAATGAAAAGGGAAAAAAGACTAAAATCTTTCAAATGTAATAAGCGGTCTTCGTCAGAGTCAAAAACCTGAGTGAAAAACTCAGTTGAGTTTTTGACTCTGATGGAGACCGCTTGTTTACGGATGAATTAACAAAGGGAATTACAGCACAAGTTATGATAATTACCCCAACTTTCCAGAAATTATATAAATGTATTTTTATTAGTTGACGCCATTGTGTAATGCCATTTTTAAATAACGTTCACTATTCTGTAAGAGTATTCAATATACCGCTGTATTCGCATTGGTTCGAAGGTGAGAGACGAATGGTTTTGATCAAAGAGCAAGAGTCCTCTGACGGGTTCTGGTTCTATAATTAACCTACAGCTCTAACACCTTAATTGTGGCAACCTGATTGGATGCCCTTTGCCTAAAACCACACTCAGTAAACACAACAAGCAAGCCACACTGGAGAAGCTCTTGCATCCAACTCCCTCTTAAACAAAGGTGGTGGTAATCAACAACGTTATTACTCTACTCTGAACATAATTAATTGAGGAATAATGGTATTTGCAGAGAAAATTCAAATTGTTTTCTTTTTAGTGAGTTGAATAAAAATGAAGAATATTAATCTATGTATCCAATATATTTCTCAATTATATTTTATAATACTAATTTTGCATGCACTTTCATTAATTTAGGAACTTTTTTTTTATCTTCCAAAAAGACTAATTCTTATTCAATGGGCGAAGTGTGGATTTGATTTGGCATCAGTTTGAAAGTATAAGCAGCCATGAATATTAACAGATATATGTGTCAATATGTACATTACAGTTTCGTGCAGTCAAGTTCATAACAGATCAATCATTGACTTCGTTACAGTCAGACGAAGTCTGTGTTTACAAACATATAAACCTTACAGAATATCTTATTCATCATTTGATTGGCACAAGTAAACGAGTTATGTTTAAAATCTCAGATCAACTTTTTTACGCTTTTTATTGATCATTATTGGATATATAATCCTCTATTTCGAAAGTATGGAAAGTAAAAAATAATGTATGGCAAAACTTTACTTGCGATCTCTGGTGCACTGACTGTATTCTGTTTTACTGGGTCACAAAATGATGTTCTATTGTCACAGGCTACTACCAAAAGGTAGGAGAACTGTGTGCCTCACTTAGTAGCATTTCTCTAATGTTTTACGATTGCTCAGCTAGATGGAAGAACTATAACACATACTATTGCTAACAAAAAAAAAACACTGTATATTAGATGTTTAGTGAATACAGTAAACAAGTTTTAACATTTTAATAGTGACATATGGAGTGACTTCTATTAGCCAGCACAGTTTACAGTCATTACTCAATCTATCGAGAGTCATAGGTGAGCCTCACAGCAAATTTCTTTTCAATAGCTGAATCGTAAATGTGAAAATCCAGAGATTTTGAATAAAAAACAATCTGACTGGTGAAGTAAACTGCAAAAATTTGTTTAGCGTGAAATTCACTAGATAAATATAATAATTTAACTATTTTATTCATTATAATTTGTTCATTTCTAACATTGTCAATGTGTGGTCTTGCCTCACCTATTTCCTCTGATTGCATGTCCCTATTAGCCATCTACATGACAAGTCCTCCAATAATGTGCACTCAGTCAAATCATAGTGTTTGCTCTACTCCTTAGTCGTTAATTTATATCCATATAAGTAAATGAGAGCAAATATGAAATGAAATATATTTACCTATTTTTAAAATGTACCATATTACGGAAAAAAACGGCATATGATTCGTTGAAATTCGTGCAAACAGATCTGACAACAGATGGTTCCTTCACATTGGCTGCGCATTCCTCAGTAGCAATTTTTGTTTAAAATAGTATATCGCAAATGATGCTTATCAAAACTATAACAGTTACATATGGTAATACTGCTTCCTAAAGCTGCTATTTGCCATTATACATTGCTGAATTATTGATAATTCAAAATTGCATCATATCTGAAGGTTGAAGTATGATGTGAAAAAGCAAGCACAAAAGGTGAAGGTCAATTTTCAAGGTAAATCATGAGAATCAAATGATTAAATGAGACCATTTGAAATTTCTTTACTAATTTTGTAATATTTAAAGTCATGTAATCACTTATTGTTTATTAATTAATTGCAACTCTCCTGATATTGAGTAATCAGTGTTTTATGAAATCATAACATTATTATAAGTATGATATACTATTAGTTTTTTTAATTGTTTTGTTGTTCCAATCTGATACATGTCATTTTATTTTACTAAATGATTAAATGAATTTTTGCTGAAGATTATAGAAGTTATGAGTTGATTAAATGTATTCATACATTTAGACTGAGACCCGAGAATATGGATTTATTTTACATGCAAAATAACAGTAATAACAAATAGAGATGTTTTCACCATCTCAGTAAAATTGTTTATTACTGAGATGGTTATACAAAATTATTATTATTATGGGCATAATATCTCTACACCATCTCTAATTCTGTCTGCTATTCAACCTACTGATAACATTGCACATATCTTGCTTATTCCATATGTCTTAAAAAGATTTTTGTAAAAATACATTAAATTCTCTGTTCTCTGCATATCTTTACAACAACTGAATTTAAATAAGTATTCTACAGAGTTACCAAATTATTGTTTCAGATGACAATTTACTTTTCCCTGTAAATTTAGTTATATATTGCTTGCAATTTTTTTATTGTTAATAGTGAAAAATAGTTGATTTATAAAGAATGGTATGATAAAAAATAAATTAAATTTAGGCCAGAGGAGTTCATTTAAAATTGAAATATAAAATAATTTAGATTTCACCTTTGGGATCCGTAAAAAAAAAATCAAGCTATTTGAAACTTCTGGAACAATAAAAATAAAAACTTTTTAGCCTCTCTTTCTGATTGTATGGTATTTGCTGCTAAAATCCCAAAGGTATCCAAAGTGGGTCTGTTTAGATATATATGGATTATAAAATTATATATTTCATTTACAAAGATAAATATATTTTATAGTTATAGTGTATAATAATATGTATACTTTAAAATTATGTTGATAAGTACTTCATTTCCAAAATGATGTTAATATGCAAATAATATTTAGGAGCAATAATAGTTGTCTGCTTGTTTACGTTCACTATAGGTCAATATGAAAGCTTTTTATGGAAATGATTTAGATTAAATGTTCTTTATAAACAAAATAGTAATACATATCTGAAAAGAAATTGAAAGCTTACAAACAAAAAATTGATTTAACAAGCCTATAAAGTGTGGAAGTCATATGCTTTTAGGTACAATGTACCATGACGTCCATATTAAATTTTCTAGTAAAGTCAGTTGTTGTTATATCAGTTTTATAAGCTTAGTAGTACAAGAGGGAATTATTCACCACTTAAGAAAACACTTTGCTATATATATATAAAAAGATTTCACACAAACACGTGAAATAACAATCAATGATCAAACCACAATAAGAAATGGGAAAACAAGACTACGATCTTTCAACCGTAACAAGCGGTCTTCGTCAGAGTCAAAAACCCAACTGAGTTAGGTTATTGACTCTGACGAAGACCGCTTGTTACGGTTGAAAGATCTTAGTCTTGTTTTCCAATTTCTTATTGTGGTTTGATCATTGATATATATATATATATATATATATTTACCATATATATTTAATGGGTTAGTTCCACTGAGTTTAGTAATATTACAATTAGTAGTAATACTGTCCGTCATACCTCGTAAAGTCTCAGAAAAGCTCGACCGGTTTCGGGTCTGTCTGGTTCCCATCTTCAAGTGCAATGTTTTGTATATGTCGAATTAAACAGAACTGAGGTGTTTAATCGAAATCCAGTTCCATTGAAGAAGATAAAGAAAGAAATTTCTATAGATCAGAAAAGTAATATTGGGAAATTTCGAAAAAATTACACCTCTATACAAAAAAGAATGGTTTAAAAATTCCGAATATGAGTAAATACCACACTATAACAGATTGCACAAGTAATGAATCAGAAAAGTAACCTGAAATTAGAATTTTATGATAGCGAATCCTCTGTTTTGCGATAAACTACGATCATCAAGGAAATTGATGCACTCAGCTTTGTGCTTACTAAACCATAATGCTTTTTTAAAAATGATAGCATTAATACAGTATTATGGCGTAATCTTTTATTTGCATATTATATTGGCATAATCATATATATTGGCATATTATGCATGATTACCTTGGGATCAAGGTAAATAAACACGGTCCTACATAATAAAAACTTTTGTAACATCCATATTTACAAAATATCAATGGGCAATCCAATATATATTTTTATTTTGAGTTGAAAACAATATGAAATAAACAAAAAGAAATTGCAAGGAAGGAAATAAAAACTGTTAGGCAATCATCAAGCAGTTTAGGCTCAATTTAGATGATGATATAGTACTTGCATATTTAAAGTTTATTAATATTCATTGCGTATATATACCTGACAACACGATATAACCAGAGGACATGACGTGTCCTTCCATGCTGATTGCTTTGTGCATATCTTTCACTTCTTCAATAATCCAAGTATGTAAATTTGCATGAATGACAACCAATTTTTGCAAATATCAAATAAATAATTTCAGCTCTATAGACAATCAGTAGTTTTACCATAAAAACATTTCCTATATTGTACACTACAATGTAGGCTTCGTTAACTTTTTCTTTTTCAATTGTCTAAGAGCTTTTGCTGTCAATAAAAAATTATTAAGTACTGAATCTTAAATGAACCGTTATAACGTTTTATATAATATACTATATTATGAAACAAAATATGTCCCAAACCAACAACACTCTTATTTGAACTAATGAGTTGTTATGATGATAGATAAGATATACTAAATTAACGAGGTCCAATCCAGTAAACGACTTCCATTCTAGTTTTACGAAAAAATCGACAAAGAAAAGAAAGTTCCTATACCTTTAACGTAATAGACACATCAGTTCGTATAATACGTACTATTTTCTGTCCACCTAACAATAGTATTGTAGTATGTTTCCAAAAATAGGGCCGTGCTACAAACCTCCAAAGAGCTCATTTAATGACTAATCAACTATTATTGATGTAGGAACCATCATTATAATACAATATATATATATTATATATATATATATTAATCATAAAGCTTTCACATAAACTGAAATAACAATCAATGATCAAACCACAATAAGAAATGGAAAACAAGACTAAGAACTTTCAACCGTAACAATTGACTAGGTCTTCGTAGATGTCAAAAACTCAACTGAGTCAGAGTCAACTCAGAGTCAGTTGGCTTTTTACGAACTCTGACGAAGACCGCCTTGTTACGGTATGAAGGATTCTTATAGTCTATTTTGTCCCATAATTCTTATTGTGGTTTGATTCATATATACTATATCATATATATATACTAATAATTATTATATATTATATATATAGTTCAATGCACATAAAGAAACATAGAGAAATTAAAAAGACACACTTACAGTCTCCAATTTTCGGTTGAACCGTCTTCAGGAGAGATAAGAGAGGGAAACCAAGCGCACTGGTTACAGAGACGGTTGGGTCTCTAACCCAACCGTGCATATTCACAATTCATATATCATATATAATTATGTGAGATTTATAAACATCATAAATGAGTGTGTAAACGGCTTACAGGATTTACATATTCGTTAAATAAGTAAAACAACATAAGTTTAAATTGAATTCAAGCAAAGATCAGTAGCCCTTCATCAAGAAGTAAGTAATCTACGAGAGCTCCCTTACATCACGAATCTGTTAATATGCCTAAGGTTTTACACCAGTAATTCAGTAGTTCACATAAAATATTTCATTTTCACTAAAGTTATTTAGTTGTAACATTCAATCATAATATTGTTATTTAAATGCAAACTGCAATAATAAAATGATGGTTAAATCATAAAATACTCCACACTTTGAAAGTATCATATTAAAGAAACATTAACAGAAACAATTCTTTCATTATGTAATACTAGTAGTATTAGTAGTAGTATTATCAACTATAAAAAAAATAATTAATGAACTATTATTTTCGAACCCCAGATATTATTGGAAATAAGTTTCTTTTGATACTATTATCGTAATTGTGATCAGCCGTATTGCATTTTTTCAATAAATACCCAGACATGTAGGAGAGCGGAGAATTAAGCTCAGTATTATAAGTATATTATCTATATGTTACAATAATACATGTTAATTATAAATATATAAAATCAAGTTATTAAAAAACTTATCCCAGATTTCTCTCTTTTGCAGTTCACCCTGTTGGGAACACACTAAACCACAAGGCATTTTATACTGTTTAGCTAATTATAAAGGTGGCCAGGTTGGCTCAGTGGTTAACGTATTCGCCTCTGAACTGGTAGGTCCAGGGTTTGATACCCACCTAGCTCTCTGTTTATTCACGTGGGAGGTGAATACATTTGAGTATGTCGTCCCTCGGTACCGTAATTCTGAGAAGACGTTAAGCCGTTGGTCCCGAGCCTACACCGTGGCAGGTACTCGTTAAAGATCCCTACTCTAAATACACTTGAGTTAGGCAAAATTTAGGACTCCCAATATAGAATCACCGATCGAAGAAAACGGCTGAAAAGGGCTGACATATTGAACTCGCCAGAGGATTGGTTTAAACAAAAAACAAATATAATTATAAAAGTCTTACATTAGAGTGGATTATCCTCTCACCATCCAGGAAAGAAGAATTTCTGGAGCCATAATAGAAATTAATCCTGCATTTGTTTCCATTTTCTTTACACTTCTGTGACACCTTACCTTGTAGTGACCTACTTTCCAGGTATTGATAAATTGGGTACCGATATAAATAAACTTCACCCCACCGAACCCTTCACTCTATCTAAATCTAACACCTTTCTAAGATCTCCACGCTATTCCTACAAGCATCACTCCAACCGAAGGAATTTCCTTCTCCCTTCATTTTCTCTTTAACATTTCTTCTTCTACAAGTGCTGGTCGATATTTTATAATAAAAAATACGAAAACCTAGAATTAGACGAACTGATTCTACTCTTATTCGCCTCTAAATTGTTAGATTCTAAGTTTGATTCCAACTTTGCTAGTTGATTTTTTTCTTGTAAGAGGTGAAAAAAATGTAATCACATCATGACTCGGAGAGGGTATAAGATGTTGATCCCAAACTGTAAGATTAGGTACTCCTTGCAAATAACCTTACCTCCGGACAAGTTAAGCAAAAATCTAACCTGAATCATTAAGACCACGAATTCCCCTGAAATCATCTGCAAGGATTTATGCAAAACATTACCAATTTTGTTTTATTATATATTACTTCTACTAGAAATGATGACATTTGCCTTAAATTTTATTGCAGGTTTGTTCCATTTCTTTACATTTCTGTAAGAACTAATTAATCACATCATATCGAAGGTATAAGATATTATCAAATTATGATTGGTCCTGATCCTACTACTGGAGCAAGTAAGCAATTGGGACTTCTCAACGATACTTAAGCACTTTCCTGACGACGCATGTCGAAGCAATAATACGAAGAATTTCTTGTATTCTTTTTTCTTAAATCTTTTTTTTCAGTTTGTCGAAATTTTATAAAAAACGAACCAAATTAGAATGATTTATCTAATTCGAAATGTAATTATAGGTTCAAATTTCTAGTTGATAAATCAAACTTTCATTGCCGACGTTTTGGTTTTATTTTAAAACCTTTTTCATAGGCAGAAGTAAGAATTTTTTTAAACTAAGAAAATTTTTTTAGTTTAAAAAAATTCTTACTTCTGCCTATGAAAAAGGTTTTAAAATAAAACCGAAACATCGGTAATGAGAGTTTGATTTTTGAACCTAGAAAATTTGACCGAATCCCGATTAAGACCATCGCAAACGTCGTTATGTTTATGATTTTATATATATATATATATATATATATATATCAATGATCAAACCACAATATGAAATGGGAATACAAGACTAAGATCTTTCAACCGTAACAAGGGGTCTTCGTTAGAGTCAAAAACCCAACTGAAACACTAGATTCAGATAACATCTGGTGAGGGGTTGCTAAGAGTGGGCGGAAAAATGGTATTTTAAGAGGGTGAAAGTGCAGAAAAGGACAAATGTCCAGAAAGGGATGTTTGGGGAAAGAATACATAGAAACAATACACAACTCACTTCAGTATTTCGACTTCTTAAGGAGAAGGAGAAGACTCTTTGCCAGCCAAGCAGAACTCATCTTCTTCTCCTCCTTCTCCTGATGACAATGAAGTCAAAATCTTGAATGAATTATGTGTTGTCTCTACGTGTCCTTTTCTTGTAATTGTTTGATAAATATAGATACTGCCTACTGCGACTAAAACACAGTAAGATCATCAAAGAATCTGATTTTCTCATCACATGTGTATTGTGCAATCATGTTACGTTGTGTCACTAAGTCAAACTACTGAAGGTGTACTAAGTATGGATTGAGGTATGAAAGTGATATTTCATTTAACAAAATAAGTGAGACAAATTTTGAAAAGTTGTAAAGATTTTTTTAATCCAAAATTGCATATCATCATTGAGTGTATACACAAATACTAATAAGAATAAAAGGATAGTACTGTCCTTTTATATCATTAATTGTTAGTTATGCTAGGCATATGAATACTATTTTTATTCAACCGTAGGAATGGTGGTACATTTTTGGCAAAGTTTCAAAGGCAATAGCATTAAGTATTATAATTTTTCTGAGAAGGTAAGACAAATATTATTGTACGCTTGATATATTAAGTTTCTTTCAGTGGATGAGAAAAAAAAAGTGTTGTATGTTATTTGGTGGTAAATTCACGTAGAGTTGTCGGGAAAGTTGATTAAGTCTGGAAGCAATACAAGACAAGTTGGGTTGTGGGTTTAATGTGCGATGATGATAATAGCCATAATATAGAAATATGAAGCTATACAGCTTGTGGCGAGGAGAGACGTGTTAGGGGTGCTGAACAGTCCGACAAACTCGCTCCATTAATCACCACAAACGCTCCCTTTCTATCACCCTCCCCGATTTACCCCCAATACTGGCCATTTTTTATACCTTCTGCCTTCCTTCTTGGCCAAGACACTTATGATAAAAAAAATTGAACGCTTGCCTCCTCACAGTTTCCTGATTCATTTACCCCCACTCCTGGGGAACAAAATTTATAACAACATATAAATAAGACTGATTTAAAGCAAAACAACTTTGCCAAACCAAAATAAATTGTAGAATAATTAAAATAAACGTTACGAATTAACGTAATTTATATATTTATTTATACATATAACAAGATTTTACAATAAACGTGAAATAGCAATCAATGTTCAAACTACAAGAAGAAATGAGAAAAAAAGCTAAGATCTTTCAATCGTAACCAGCAGTCTTCGTCAGTTGAGATTTGGGTCTGACATAGACCTCTTGTAACAATTGAAAGGTCTTAGCCATTTTTTTATTTCTTGTTGTCGTTTGAAGGTATATATATAATTAAAGCAATAAAACGGGAACAAAAAAGAATGAAATAACACTCACGATTCTCGATAATTTCTGCTGCCTTGCCGTTTTTAGGAGATGCAAAGGGGAAAAGGAAACGGAACACAAGAGCGGAGACGTGAATAGTTCCACCGACTGGTGGATATACGAGTATATATAAAAAAAGGTTTCACATAAACACGTCAAATAACAATCAATGATCAAACCACAATAAGAAATGGGAAAACAAGAGTAAGATCTTTCAACCTTAACAAGCGGTCTTCGTCAGAGTGAAAAACCCAACTGATTTTTATATATATATATATATCACTGATAAAACGAAATACGATCCAAACTGGACACAATACGACTTCGAGATTAACAAAGAGCAACACTCTTTTCTCCTGAAGACGGATTACCCGAAAATTTGAGTCTGTAAGTGTGTTTCCCTACTTTGTGTGTTGCTCTTTGTTAATCTCGAACTCGTGTATATATATATATATATATATATATATATAATATAAAACGATTTCACAATCGTTTGTGAAAGACCGTATACGGTCTTTCAGAAAAAACTGATGTTGTTAGCGTTCCTAGACGTTTTATCGAGGCTTATTCTAAGCTTAAAAATGATAATACTATAAAAATCACTAAAGCCGATAAATCTAAAGTAACAGTAATATTAAATAAAAAAGATTACGTCGATAAAATAGAGAATATGCTAAATGATGAAAATGTGTATAAAAAGTTAAGGTCTAATCCTTTGGAAAGGGTCAATAGTTCATTTAATAAAAAAATTAAAATTATCTTAAAAAATCAACCCGAACTTATTACTAAATTTATATCAAAATCCCCTTCTTTGCCATATATGTACGGGTTGATCAAGACACATAAAGATAATTACCCAATACGTTTAATTGTGAGTTCGGTTGGTTCGGCATCATATGGCTTGTCCAAATAGTTAGTAAGTATTTTAAGCCCCTTAATTGGAAAAATTTCAGGCAGCCATATAAAAAACAATGTAGATTTAATTAAAAAATTAAAAAGCGTCAACATGAACAAAAATTATAGATTAATCAGTTTCGATGTGAAGTCTCTTTTTACGAATGTACCAGTGACTGATCTGTTGAGCTTACTCCAGGAGGAATTAATTAATTATTCCCTTCCCCTTCCATCTACCACTATAATAGAGTTAATTAAGTTATGTGTGGTAGATTGTCATTTTCAATTTGAAAATAATTATTATATACAAAAATTTGGTCTTGCTATGGGTAACTGTTTATCCCCCCTCCTAAGTAATTTATATATGGAGTTTTTTGAGAGTAAAATATTAAGCTCAATTTTGCCCAAAAATGTTAAATGGTATAGATATGTTGACGATATTCTTTGCATTTGTCCCAATTCCTTAAATAAAGTTGATTTCCTAACAAAATTGAATTCATTAGTGCCGACAATCAAATTCACAATGGAAGAAGAAATAAGTGGTAATTTGCCCTTCTTAGATGTCCTGATCCATAGGTTACCTAATGAGTTACACTTTAGTGTATATAGAAAACCTACGAATGTACTTGCATACGTTCATTTTTATTCATCGCATCCAAAAAATGTTAAAATTTCTGTTTTTAGAAATATGTTTTTGAGAGCCTTAAGAGTTTCCTCTCCAGAATTTCTTAATGAAGAGATTAATAACATTAGGTCAATTGCCCTTTCATTAAAATACCCCTCTTCTTATATCGATTTAGCTTTGAAGGGTGCTAAAAAAACATTCTCTAATACTTCAAAAGAGCCCCTTTTATTATCAAATTCTATAGATTTGCCATACCACGAATCATTGGACCCCCTTCCAAGATTAGCCAAACAACTTGATTTTAATATAGTGTTTTCTAATCGTAATAACGTGGGTAATATGTTAATAAAAAACTCTCCAAGCGAATTGGAGTCCGCTGGTATATATAAATAAAAATTCCGTGCAAAAATTGCCATAAAATTTATATTGGTCAAACTGGTAAATCATTAAAAACACGTGTAAAACAACACCAATATAACGTAAGTAGACAGGAAAACAGTAGTGCCTTATTCTTGCATATAAAAAATGAAAATCATCATATTGATTGGACAGGAGGTAAATTTATTACCTATGAAAAATCAATGTTGTTAAGAAATATTATTGAATCGTCTCTAATTAAATTTAATAGATCTAATATTATAAACATTAGTAACGGTCTCTTCAAACTTGATACTTTTGTCACGAGGGCAATAGCCTCTTCAAAGAGGGTTGACAGCTAGCGGATAGTTTTTTACTTTTTCTTACTGTACTCCTTTGTTTCCTCAAACATCCCTTTCTGGACATTAGTCCTTTCCTGTGCTTTCACCCTTTTAAAATACCACTCTTCCCTCCCACTCTTCTCAACTCCTCACCAGATGTTTTCTGCATCTAGTGTTCAGTTGGGTTTTTGACTCTGACGAAGACCGCTTGTTACGGTTGAAAGATCTTAGTCTTGTTTTCCCATTTCTTATTGTGGTTTGATCATTGATATATATATATATATATATATATACTTTTTCGTTGGAAATACGATCCAAAACGGACAAATATAGTTCAATATAGAAAAAAACATAGAAAAATCAAAAGAACACACTTACAGTCTCTAATGTTTGGTTTGAACAGTCTTCAGGAGAGATAAGAGTGGGAAACCAAGCGCACTGGTTCAGACACGGTTGGAGACTCTCTAACCGTCTCTGAACCAGTGCGCTTGGTTTCCCTCTTTTATCTCTCCTGAAGACGGTTCAAACCAAAAATTAGAGACTTTAAGTGTGTTCTTTTGATTTCTCTATGTTTCTTTTTCTATATATATATATATATATAATATACTGAAAAAAATGTTCTTGACCTCTTCTATTCTATTGCATGTGGTAGCTTCTGTTACACCGAAACATTTGCCTAGGAAGGAGTTTATTTTCTTTTATATGACCTAGCCCACAATAACAAAACCTACCACATAGAATATATATATAAAACAATAAATCAAGATTTTACAATAAATACGTGAATTGAAATGGAGTAAAATGAAAATCAAAGTCTGAAACACAGTAAAAAATCAAGAAAAAATACCTAAGATATTTTAATCGTAATAAGCAGTCTTCTTCACAGTCAAATATTAACTGATCAATAATGAAAAGAGTGTTTTCATGTCCATGTGAGCTTGTCCAATGACTCTGGATGTTAAGTAACTATCATTGAAGGACTTAATTACAGCTATATATCTAAAAGTCCATTCACCATAGCATTGATGGGCATACCATGATATCTGGACAGCGTACTGCCTTCCTGACAGAAAATCGTTCAAATTTGTTCAAACGGTTGAAGAAAAACTCCCAGCAGTTATCACATTAGTTTAATTCGAGTTGATTCCGTAGTTCCTGGACTAATAGTCAGTAGCAGTTGATATAGAACCATATTAACGTAGAGGAAGGAAATTTAGTGACTATCATTACATAGATTAAAAGTAATCCATGCCATTACTATCTACTAACTTCTGAAGCATTGCTGGTCACATGGAGAACAATTCAAATTAGGATTTCAGAAAATACACAAGAGGTTTGATAAGTGCAGAGAAATTTCTGAACAATGGTTATCAATTTATGAATACAAGAATAAAAGACTTAAGAAAGCACAATAGAAGTAAAACTGTCAGTTCTAGTTTGATGTGACAATCTAAATTCAATAAAATTAGGCAGCGCTCTCAAAGGGACTATCATATCCTTTTAGGTTCATTTGGAGAATCATTCTTTTTTTTAACAGGAGAATAATTTTGTCAGTCTTTGTATACAAAAGGTGACCAAGTATACTTATTAATAATTATTTATTGATGATTTTTATATTTTTTTACCTTTTGGAATATAAATTATGTTAACTCTATTTAGTTCAGTTTAAATTAAATAATTTAAATATAAGTCCTTTAAATTTGATTTTATCATAAACTAATCGAAAAGGATTATAAACATTAAAATCAATTGTTTGCAGACAGTTATGATTGAGAACGTAAATTAATTCCATAAACATTGGTTAGTGTTATTCCAAATGTACTATACATTTCTTTGTACTAAGAACCAAAATGCACAGACTATATACACAATTATGGACGTCACTATTAACTATTACAATAATAATTAGCAGAAATAATTTCTGAATGAGTAGCAATTCGACTGCTTTGCCAGTAAGCAAAAGAGGATAAAATAATATTGACTTCTAATTCAACTCACTTATTTAATTGAATTATACAAAAGAAATAGTAATTATATTAAACTAATTTATTTAAAAAAATTGACAAACTTTTAATTTAATTTTGAAAAACTTGTGTACGTATATCTTGCAATAAGGTTTGTGAAACTATGACCATTTTTGGGAATAGGCCTCTCCTAACTCCATCAATTTTCTCCTTTCTCGAGAAATAAAGTTTAATTATAATTAATTATAATCAAACTAGTTTTTATGGATTTATCAGTTTGTTTATCAACTCGTTTTAGACAAAATTTGTTACTTTATGAATTATTATAAAATTTTGTTCCTTCAAGAATGCATAAACGTTAAAATTTAACAATATAGGCATATGTTTTTATTATTCCTGGTTTATATTCAAAGGGTTCACAAAGGCTATTTATAATAATTGATTTCATAAATAACAGGCGCAGTTTTAAATGTACTTTTCAGAAGCACAACTCTTTTTTTAGCATCTCTTTTGCAACAATCCCTTGTAAAAAAAGAAAGCAGCAGGTCAATGATCAGTATACTTGACCTTATTTTTTCAATTGATTCTTAAATTAGAACCACCCATCTCTGGAGTGCCATTATTAATATTATAAATTTAATGCGATAGATTAGATATTTTTAGACAAATTCGTTAAAGAAAACAGTATACCAATTATTTTTTTCTGTTCAGAGTATTATTTTTTCCTCTAGTTCCATAATATAAATACAGATTTAAAATAAAATGCTTTAACCAATAATAAATTTGGCCTCAGTTTTTTTCTAAAACAAGAGGTTTCCATCCAAATGTTATTATACTAGATAAATCTTTGAATTTCATTCATTACTTGTGCAATCTGTTATAGTGTGCTATTGAATCATATTGGGAATTTCAATAAATTACCTCTCCAAATAAAAAAGTTTGATATGAAAATTATCAACGCTTTTCCAACACCCAGTGTTTTTTCTGCTTGAGACTTGAACTGTTCCTCATTATTAGAGTACATATTAAAGTATTAATAGAAATTATTCCCTTCATAAAATAGTATTAGTCTTAATACGAGTTAATTCATTTAGAAATGACAAAGACTTCATTGTTCAGAATGAAAATCACTGAATCTCATCATAGAGAAGAGTTCTGCTATTGCTATATTCTTCTGCTACCATTTGTCTGAAAGCAGTAAATATAAGATTATATGGACTTACAGGTTAAGAATTATAAACAGTTACGTGCTATCAGTATTCAGATGGTTTGAAAGAACGCCAAGAAAAATATTAAGATTTTATAGAGGTTTACGAGGTAGAGAAACATCAACACTTAGATCAAGTTCTTCGACAGAGACATTAAAGATTTATCCTTCGAATGATAAATCAGTCAATTGTTCACAAACTCAAATATTCGATTAGACCAAATTGAACCAAATCATACATCTATAAGTCATAGTTGAACGAATGACCACCTTAAACAAAATCCATCAATATATATTTATTACTGCTAGATTTAAGTTTGGGTACAGATTAGAAAAGCAGTAACATAGATTTACTTTGAAGGTGCGCGTTTAAAAGGTAATGTGAAGCTCAAAATAACACCCAGATATTAAACTGGAGTTTGATAAAAATAGCATTGTCACCAATAAATAGAAGGTATTCGTTGCGAGAAACACCTTATAAAAAGGAATGTTAAACGTGGATTAAATCTGATTAGAATATTGTAAAAAGCCATCGAAAAATTATTGTGCTCTACTGTGGTATAGAAAAAAAAACATAGCAGTACCTTTCGATGCTCAATAATGAAATCTAAGAACGTTTCTCTCACTGGATAAACTGCAGACAATCATAAGTATGGAGTATACTGACAAGTATGCCTACTGGGACCAAGTATGTCTAACGAACTGGACCAATATATATAATTATAGCCAGTTTCCATATTGGTATCTGAGCTCAAAATCCAAAATCATGGGTAAACTAACAGATTTGTCCTAAGTCTGGTAAGAGGCCGGATATTCTACGCTGTGTAAATGAAGCGTAGTTGAATACAAGACTCATAATTGAAAACCAAAACATCTAAAACTTTGGGTTAGGAGAGAAGAGTTTGAGATCAATTTATTAGTAACAACACAATGAACAGTTGTTGACTTCAAGTTTCGAGATTCTATAAACTCATTCACAATGTGTTTTCCTTATTACCGAACAGAAACTTTAGTTAACAAAATACTGGTTGTGTATTCTTAGAATTTACACAAAAATAGCAGTGGTATTCTGTGGGCAACGAATACAGCAACAGGTCTTTCTGACTAATACTGAGTAAAGACACCCAGTGCAATCTGAATATTTAAGTTAACACAGGATTTCTTTGAGACTCCTTCACTTCACAGTAATTACAGTGCCCAGTTTTTTTATTTATCAAAAACAACTTCACAGTTACAGTTGGTTTGATTCATCGGAATTCTTATTAATCGATCTATCATATACCAAAAGGCAGTATCAATTCATCCAAAGCAAAAAAAAATTTCTGCCTTTCGGTATATGATAGATCGATTAATAAGAATTCCGATGAATCAAAACAACTATAAAAAGGAATTAAATACAATTAAAAAAATAGCAACGAATAACGGTTATAATGCAAGCTTAATAGAAGAAATATTAAAAAATAGAAAGAATAAAATTAATAACAAATACGAAAGCCCTAGCAATAATAAATACGCGTCTATAACATACCTAGGAAATATTAGTCGAAAAATAGCGAATTAGTCAAAACGATACAACATAAAGGTAGGATTTATAACTAAAAATTCTATAAGTCAAATTTTCACTTGCTCAACCGAATATATACTTGTAACCAAATATATATTAGACAGACAGGAACAACCCTAAAAATAAGATTTAAAGAACATTTTAACGACTATTTAAATAATACAAATAAATCAAATTTTGCAAACCACCTGACTGAACACGGACATACAGCTGACAGCTTAGAAAACACAATGGACTTACTATAGACAGGACAGAAAGGACAGAGACTCAACATAACTGAACAGATAGAAATATATAAACATAAAAATGCGGGTAAATAAATAAAAGAACAAATAAATTACCAATCCGATATTTTATGTCAATCACTAATAAAAATAAAAAGACGACTGGACAGGCAGGATGACGAAGTCAAAAAATATAAAAAAACCCAAACTAGATAATAGCTAAAAACCAAAAAAATCAAAATAACTAAATAAAAATCAAAATAATAATATCAGGATAGCAGTGGACTTAACAGATAACCAACCCCCTATATAACAGCTCAGTAGGTTTGTTTGCGATCGAAGATGGACAACGTCCGAAAGCGCTCCAACTCCAGGATCATCTTACGAGGTATGACGGTTTTACCTAGTTTCTAATATAAATCATATTAACCTCAGTGGTATTAACAATATGCATGTATTTAATGTTGTTTTACATTGCCAAAGAAGCTTAAGATTTTAGAAAAAAAAAACATAGTTTTCGAATGGAGTTATTCACTAGGTATTCTACCATGATCACCAACATATATTACATGATGTATATACTACTCTCCATGTTTAAAGTGCAAACACTGATATAGAGAGACTAATCATGTCACATAACCAAGACACAGTCACTGAATATATTGTGGGGACAACACTGGGACTCATGTAACCTTGAAGAACAGCTGATCCAGGTTGAAGAAATGTTGCAATACTTTTGGTGTCCTAAGTTTTATTGTTATTATTGTATCTTGTCTGTGGGGACAACACTGGGACTGAGGTAACCTTGAAGATCAGCTGATCCAGGTTGAAGAAATGTTGCAATACTTTTGGTGTCCTAAGTTTTATTGTTATTATTGTATCTTGTGACAAGTGCTATTAAAAACTTAAAACTTTTATAAAATTGTACTTTGACGCTCTGCAACCAAAATATTAAAAGTTTATGAAAAAAATAATTCAAATTTTAATACTCGTGCTGACAGTTAAATAACAATTATTTTTGATATTCTGGTATAGTTTTCTTGAAAGATAATTAAATTAATGATTTATTGAAAGCAGATGTTAATGAATAATATTCTAGTGAAATGTTTATAGAGTAGGTATTAAAAAATAAATAACTGATGTACTTGACACATATTATTAATTTAAGAAATGTAATAAAAACTAAATGAGTTTTACTAAAGATGAGGTAACATTGAGAAGAGTGTAAGTTTACTTCAGTACAATTCAAGGCTGTAATGTAGAATTTACCCCACATTTTACTGGAATATCAGTCTAATATAATACTTTCCTGCTAAATTGAATGTTTCTTTTTTTTTTTTTTTTGTTTAGTGATTGAATGAACAAGAGGTTACAACAACGTTGAATTCTCTTAGACATCTAATTTACAAGAGGCAGCGTTGAGTGTAAATAAGCAACAAAAGGTGACATTCTGGTGATGGTGTCGGCTTAATGGCAGTGTTCTGATTAATATGGCAGCAAACGCCTAGCTTGGGGAGCTATCTTTTTTTTCTTCTTATAAATTTTTAATTCACAGTCTCCTCCTAGTTTAATATTCTTGATAGGGTGTACTTTTTCACCCTTGCTCTCTGTTCCATCTAAAACGTCTAAAACTGAATAATGACGCGAATTTTTTCGTGAATGTTAATAGAGGTTCTTCTCCCGAGAGATGGACCTCTAGAACAACCCCTTTGCTTTATTTATTTACCGACGGGTGACTGTCATCCCTCTACCCTGTGTTGATTTTTTTTTGTTACTGTTTCAAAGAGTGAATACAAATTTCACATTACGTTTAATTAAAAATATTCGCATAACCTGGGTTATTTCGCTTTTAATACTCACTCCATGGCTTTTAAAAACATAAATAATTTACACAAGTGATCAACCAAATTATTTAACTAGTAATTTTCCTCAGTGATGTACACCATAAACAATAATTACATGATCAGTAGTTTCATTGCTATTTATTACTACCAAGTAATAAATAGCAAGTAATTTATTTTCTTTACAATACTATTTCAGCTGTTGTATCATTTCGGTATTATAAAGTATATATATACGAACTGTTGTTCGTTATGAAGAGTAGACTAGAACAGAGGACGAAGTGAGAGAGATCTCCCCACGTCGAAGGACGGAGCGCGATTCGTACGCTAAGATTCGCGCTCCGTCCATCGTCGTGGGGAGATCTCTCTCACTTCGTCCTCTGTTCTAGTCTACTTTTCATGACGAACAACAGTTCGAAATATTGAGAATTCTGTAAGTGTCCTTTTTATTCCTTTTTCTGTGTCATGCTTAGTTTTTATAGTTTATATATTTTAAAGTTTTATCGTTCTTGTGGACCGTCTCTTTAATTTAGTATACATATATATATATAATATAATTATATATAATATTACTAGTTAGCTTCAGCTACTCAAAGGGACTAAATCATTACGGATGAATGATCTTAATCTTTTTCCCCATTTCTTATTGGGTTTAATTTAAATAAATTTTTGAGTTTCCATTAATAGCATTATAGTTTCACATCGTTTCAGTTTATTTAATTATAAAGAAAATAAAAAAAATATCAATACAAGCAGTAGAGAAGCAAATTTTTTATCAGATTTTCCTCAACATTACTTATTTTTAAAACATTATACCTTGACTATTTTGAGTTTGAAATATTGTTGTATATTTGTATTCAAGTGATGACCCGTTTGAGAAAGTCTCTTCTTTCACTTCTAACCAATCCTCACAGCAGACAACCCTCCCTGCTTTCTGTTCGGAGTCAAGAGGTTTCGAACGATTTCCGCTCACATTTTTTTTTATTTCATGTCGTTTTCTCAAAAACTCATGAATAATTATTTTAGGTATTGGCAGATCTTCAGCTATCAATCAAAGAGTTAATCGACAGTCCTTAAGAATACAAGCTCGAATTCGTTGGACATTTCCCTCAGAACTCGACATGGAGGGGTGCCCTGAAGAAGCGTCATCACTCACTTCTTCGCAGCCCTCTCGGAACCTTTTTAACTACTTGTTTACGGTTGGTTTCTTCAGAGAATACTCTCCATATACTTTTTTCGAACATTCAACAATATTTCCGCCATTCCTTCCTAACTTTGTAAGAATCTTGATGTTGATGCGATGTTCAACAATCGTGACAGCTTCATGACGCCAGGTAAATAAGTTTATTTACAACAAGCAGACGTAAACTCCTAATTACTCGTAGAGCCCTCTGGATTGAACTGAGTGTTGAGGGAATTCTATAGAGTAAGGTGAACTAGGCGGTACTCCACAAAACCATAACACGCTACTACAATTAGTTTATACCTATCTTATACAAAATTAATATTTGTATATAATTATATTTAAAATTAATACAAAATTTTTCACACAATTTTGTACAAAATCTGTATATATATCTCTATATAAATAAAAGAAAGGTTTTGTCTGTACATTGCTTAGAACGGATTCATTTCAAGTTTTCTTTACGTTTCTTACATTAGAGGAACCGAATCCACTCTTAGAAAAATTTCTTTCGGTTTGTCCGTTTGTCCAAAAAATTGGTCGCAAGTAAACTCAGCCACTATTAGACATAGCAAGCTGAAACTTTGGCAGTAGATTTGTATATGCCTAACATAAATTACAAGTTCTCAATTGATTGGAAATTCAACGTAGAAGCAAAATTATGGATATTTAAAGCAAAATACTTTCTCAAAAATAAACTCAGCCACAGTGAGACATAGCGAGCTGAAACTTTGACACTAGATTTGTCAAAAAAGAAATTACGCAAAAAATCTAACACTGATTATAAATTGCACACATTGTCTAATACAATTGGTAGTTGAAAGATTAGATTAAACAAATAATAAAAAGAATATTTTTTGCTGAACAATACATCATGAAATGTTGAAAGAAGTCTAAGCTCATTAAATGTGATATGCCTTATCTGTTAAATATAATGATGTGAATTTTAAACCCCCAAATCGTTTCAATTAGGAGCCAGTTAGTTGAAGAGGCTAAGCCATATCACATTACATTTCATTCAATAATTTCAATTTGAAGACTTCACAAAGTTTTAAATGCTGAATTAAAATCAGTAAACAAAATTGTCTCTTAAAAGTTTGAATAACAATATTTTGATGAAATATTATTTGCTTATGAAGAAGCATTGTATTGAAAAGTGTCAATTGAGTTCTAAATGTTAAATTCTAAATATATTTTTCATTATGTAATGTTAAGAGTTATAATGTTAAGAACTGTATTTATACACACAGTGATTAAGTTTTATATATGTACATTTTGATTTGAATATTTCTTCATCAATTTTTTAAGCTGTATATATTCCCTTATAAGTTTTACTGATTTAGACATTCATAAACGTCTTCTAGTGAGATATCATCGATATATATAATAACTTATCATTTTTCCTATATGGAGTAGGGCTGGATACTAATTTCAATAATTAAATATTTTAAACAAACGATTTAATCGACCAGGAATAAATAAAGACGCCTTACACTTATTAAACTTAAACAAACTTCTTTAACTATTCTTTTAAGATTAGAATTAATGGTTCAAATACTATCATTATTATTCGTAATACTATCATGCATAATTAAAGTTAATAAGTTATTATTTAACGCATAACTTTCTTTAATACTTAAAGCAAGTTAAACCAATTAGATATGAAAATGGTAACTATTGATAATAACTAAAGCTTTGTTAAAGTTAATAAGAAACCCATATAAAATTACAATAATTGTCTTTAATATCAATCTGAAAACAATAATAAAATTTCAGTCACCTTGTTATTTCCAATTGAACAAAGTATATGGAAATATTATAAGTTGCTTATTCATGAAGAATAACCTTCCTGCGGCCGCCATTACCAATTAAAGTCAAAAGGTAAACAAACAGGTTAAACAGCAAACCTTATCTATTATAATATTTTTGGAATATTACTAAAAACCACAAATCTGATTTTTTTAAACCTTCCCTGGGATAGAGCTAATAATTTCCTAAATTTTCACGGAGATTGGATGCATGGTTTTTGAATCTATCGAGTACAAACATACATACATTCATTCTTATATTTATAGTTATTATAGTTATACCAAGCCCCCTATTTTATACTCACAAAATATCAACCCCCCAAAAAAAAAATAATTAAATTTTTTATTACTGCCATTTTATTATTTGTTTCAAAACGTTACGAACAATGTTGTTTAAAAATTAAAGATAAGTAACAAAATAAATGACATTATTTAATTTATAAATTAAAACAATTAGGAATATAATATTTCCAACTTTTTTTAGACCTTCAATATGTTGAGTTTGAATTGCAAAGTATCTAGAAAATGGAAAGACTGATGAGGGGTGTAGAAAAATGAATGAAGTCAGGTGGAATACTAATCGTATATTTAATGGAGTGATTCAAATTTGGAAAAGAAAGGAAGAATAATTTACATCTTTTCATTGCCAAATGAGGGTTTTGAGAAAATTTTCTTTTTAAATTAAGCTGTTTTCTACAGTTGAATAAAGAAGCAGGCTAATTTTTAACTGAGATTTAGAAAAAGACCTTGAATTATATTAGATTATATTATCTGAATAATTTTAGATTTAATAAATAAATACCTTTTTTTTATATACAGTTTTCTGTAATATTCTATTTATTTAGAAATCATTGTCTTTCTACATATTTCTATTAATTAAATATTATAATGATAAAATTTAGAAGAAATAAAATTTTCTTTCGAGAGGTATTTGAGGAAAAAAAAATAATTCATAAATATTGCATTTCTTTATCTGGTCTAAGGGATAAAAACAATATTTAAAGCACCTATCTCACATATATAATGTTGCATGGTATGAAAAAGTCTACAGGATTTGAACACATGATATTATATATGATATATCATGTTCATAAGGTAACATAATGATAAGCAATGATGGCTTAAACTATGATTATTTTTAGAAATACTTGGCCTAATATACCACGGTTAAATATTTAAAATACGATAATCCACCAAAAAAAAATATCACATTAACAAGGACGTAATAAAAATATGAAAAATGAAGCAGGAATAAGTGTAAACTTGATATACCAGAATGTCAGTCGTTTAACTTGAGGATAGGTTGTGATAATCGAGTGAGTTCATCCATAAAGTACTGTTATCAATCAAAACTAGGATTATAACTTTAAGTAGAGTTTGAGAAACACTAAAGCTAATATGAATTGAGGTTCCTTGAAACAATAAGATTATAATATAGAACTAATTACTAAAGTAAAATTAATTATAAATTATAATGTGATTATATAGGACTGGCTTATTTACTCATGTTTATAAAGTTATTCATTTATTAATGTTCAGTTACGGTGTCAAATTTATTTGATATACCAATGTAAAATATAAGATAAAAATATCTTATGACAATATTATTTTGTTCTTTAATTTAAAACATACCTTTCAGTTTAAACGTAAAATTATCATTCAAATAAATGCTATGTTGCTTTTTTTCTGGATTCTTTTATTTGTTTTGCTGTAAAGTTGTAAAATACTAGCAAAACAAATGAATTAATTATAAAATTGTTATTTCTTGTAGATAATTTAAAGGAAATATTGAAATATATATATATATATATATATATATATATATATATATATATATTTATTGGTTTATATTGGTCTCCAACCGTCTCTGAACCAGTGCGCTTGGTTTCCCTCTCTTATCTCTCCTGAAGACGGTTCAAACCGAAAATTAGAGCCTGTAAGTGTGTTCTTTTGATTTCTCTATGTATCTTTGTCTATATTGAACTATATATATATTCGTATATTTAGGGAGCAGGCCTTTATTTATACAAGTTCTATTAAAACCATGCCTATTTCCATTTTAACACATTTTCGAATTAATTTTTCAAATTCAAATTAATTTTCTGACTTCTGACTTCCATAAGTTCGAGACAAGATACATGAGTTCTCCAAAATTATTATTCGAGTACACCGACATGTTTCGGTTTTCATAGACCATTCATTCTCAAGGATGTTATTTACAAAGGTAGTTTCACAACTTACCTAAAACTAATACAATTATTATGATTATGTGCAGTTGACTTTGTGTATAGTTTATTTTGAGTTTTTCGGTTTAAAATTGTTTTAGTTTTAGGTAAGTTGTGAAACTACCTTTGTAAATAACATCCTTGAGAATGGTCTATGAAAACCGAAACATGTCGGTGTACTCGAATAACAATTTTGGAGAACTGATATATCTTGTCCCGAACTTATGGAAGTCAGAGGTCAGAAAATTTGAAAAATTAATTCGACAATGTGTTAAAATGGAAATAGGCATAGGTTTTAATAGAACACACACACACACACACACACACACATATATATATATATATATATATATATATATATATATAATTTTTATGAAAGTTTTAAAAGACTGGGTCAATTGAGAAGCATATTATGAAAGTTGTTCTTGGGGAGTTGTTTACGATATTTGTCGGCCAAGTGAGGACACAGTCCCATTGCAGGGAAGATCTCATGAATTTCTAACTGTTCCGTGTCACTATAAAAGTGCCATATATAAGGCCAAGTCTTGACGTCTACAAACATCGTGCATTAAAACTGCTCAAACAGTTTTAACTTTGTTACTAACAATGATATATTTTCATTTTCTACCCGACTCAGCAAAATAAATTATGATAAACATTTCACTTTCTGCTTTTTATGAGTCTTGTTTAATGTTTCTACAGTTGTGCGATGCTCAGCCAACTTTAATACAGGTTCCAGGGAAATTATGTCAATACTAAATGAATTATGGGACGTATAAGTTTGCTAAAAGGGTAGTTTCTTAGCTTCATGAATCTCTTTATATGTTCCCAGCTTGGTAAATAACATTTTCAAAAAAAAAACCTTTTTATCCATCAACTTATTCAAATAACAAGTATGTTATGTTTCTGTGAAAATAGGATTATGAGGACCCTCGTTAAACCTGAATGGCTAATTAAGGAAAAATACAAGTAGATTATGCCAAACTTAAAGCTTATTATTAATTAGAAAGAGCACAAAATAGAATAACACCCTTTATACTTTCTCATTTGAATTGAATAACTATTATTGATCAACACTTGAATAGTTTTTTTTCCAGTCCATTGAGAATTGCTGATTATTACAACAACTTTATGGGATATATAAAGAAAGATGTATTTCTACGATACAGAAGCCTGTTAAAGATGTTAGATATATCCACAATATCTTTGTATAAACAAAAAAAAGTTAAATTCCTGGCTTAGAAAAGTCCTAAATGAAATATGGAAATGAATTTACACCATTTTGTGCAGCACAGACAGTCAAATTCTCATCTTTCATTAACTTGTGAATCAAGTGAAAGAAGTATTTACCCCGAAAGTCTATACTAAGATCGCCTACCCTGTTAAATCATTCTTTAAGTGCTAGCAAATGTCCTAACTATTTACACTATTTCATATCAGCCTACGTGAAAAGTATAATATCACATTGCAGTTATTTGTAAGTGATCCACAAAAAAACAAGAGAAAACTGCTTAAGCATTAAATATTTGTTCATTGAAAGGTTGTTCAAAAAACAAAGTACAAAAGACTATTAAGTATGGGATAAAAGAGTGATAATGAAAATTCAAAAATGAGAATAATTTTTTTAAATAAAAAAAATAATTTCAATTAGTTTCTCCTTCAAAATCAGTTTCAATAAGACTAAAGACTACATGTTAAATTCATCACGGAACATAATTTCATCTCTGTATTTCTTACTGCAGTTCAAACGTTCCTACTATGATTTTACTGCTACTTACTTTTATGTATATTTTAATGAGATCACAAATAATTCAATAAAAAAAGTTCTCTGATTGAAGATCTTTTGAGGTACTTTGTTTACAAAGAACTGAGAAAAAAGGAAGAGGATTGGAACAAATAGGTGAAGTGATAGTAATATAAGTGGTAATGAAGTGTATTGATTGGTTTCGCAAACTACTTTTAAATTACAACCAGCCTTAAAGACAGAGGTAATAATACGGCACTAACACAGTTGTAATTTAGAAACTAACTTTAAATAGAATGATTGAGCATTCAATGGCTAGCAATGAAAGCAGTACTTATAAAATTCCTAGAATACTTTGCAAACTTAGTTACATTTTACTACTTTTAAGTGCCTTATATAAAAATAAGATAACACGAGTAGAAATTTAGTAGGCACCTTTATTTTGGTGCATCCACACACACCGATGTGCATCCACACATTGTCGAATTAATTTTTCAAATTTTCTGACCTCTGATTTCCATAAGTTCGGGACAAGATACATCAGTTCTCCAAAATTTTTTCATTCATCCTTTATTTTGGCACAATAACAAGATCAATCATTCTAAAGATTAGAAAAAATGAAATAAAATAGTTTAGTTTCTTTCTTTCCTTTATTATTTGTATATTTACTTAGATTATTTTGTAAGTTCAGTTAATAAGCGTAAAATTACATTGTTACATTAGTAAACATAATTTTGATTGCTTAATCCGTATTCTCTCTATTATGTTCGAATTAGACAAGCTTATTGTTGATAAGGTTGTTCTACATCAGTGTTTCCCAAACTTTTTTGAGCGACCGCCCCCTTGGGTCCGTAAACCTATACTCAACACTCCTCAATAATAATCAGAATCTTAGACTAAATAACGAAATGAGTAACATTTTAATAATTGTTATAATAACATTTAAATTAATATAATGACTAATTGAATATTTATTTATAATCCAATATATGTATTGTTTCATAGCATATTTATGAAAAAGAATTAATACACAATAAAAGAAACTTGGAAGAAAATATACTTTTAACATAAAAATGAATTATCAAAACAAATAATTTTAAGAAACCTTTTCCTAGAAGTTTACATGTGGTGTTTTCACATCAATTTAGAAATTATATTGCATGAAAATTTTAATTTATGGAAATAGAATACCCAACACCTTTTTGCATAAGTGCCTCCCGATATCAAAGCTCCGCCCACTTTGGGAAACACTGTTCTACATTCTTAAACAATTCTTTCATCTAGAAGCCCTTTAATATCCAAAATGATTGGAACCCATCTTTCCTCATAGTATTGCTACTCCTTCCTTTTTGGTTTTATTTCTCCTTTTGCCTCTTTTTTTTCAGTTTATTTAAACGTGTTTTAATTTTTTTAAGTGAAAAATCACAAGTATCCTTTGTGACACAACTGCATATAAATCTACTCGTATATTTATGATACTACATTTTTAAATCATAGATATCACTAAAACAAAATAGTAACTGGCTTAAATAATTCGACACAATAGAAGTATGATGTGAGATTGAAGAATTTAGACCAGAATTCCACCCAATACATATATCATTGTATAAGAAGGACTCTTTTGTGTTCACACCTTGTGGAAAGCAAGAGGAA
This sequence comes from Hermatobates lingyangjiaoensis, assembly GCA_026182355.1. Taxonomy (NCBI): domain Eukaryota; kingdom Metazoa; phylum Arthropoda; class Insecta; order Hemiptera; family Hermatobatidae; genus Hermatobates; species Hermatobates lingyangjiaoensis. The sequence goes on from JAPFBL010000157.1 coordinate 689,980, forward strand.
AAAGAGTTGTTTATAAAAATAATTATTATAAAAAAAAAGAAGGAACAAAGTTCATGCAAACTAACTCAGAAAAAATAAAACAAAATTACTACATTGTTTAATATAAATAATATATAAGTAATTTTTGAAGGAATAAATAGAAAAGGATAATAGAAATAATGTTGAAATACATAGCAAATAAAATAGTGTGATGGCAAATAACTAACGACTTAGGTACAACTGCCCTAGATTCTACGCAAATCATTAAATAGTTGTAGGGATTGAACTACGTTAGGAATCATTAAATATTGATACTAATTCTTTTGGATTTCTTTTTTATGTTATTAATAAATTTTCAGAAATGACTGACTGCATTTCTTAACGTCATCTCGAGTATTAATACGAAATACTGATAACGCAAATATCAGTAGTTAAGGTATTAAACCTTCGGAACTGTTATGTTTAGTAACATGAATGTCGGAGTGTGTGATAAATTTATTTGTAAACAATGGTGAAATAGGTTAACGATTCTAGAACAAATGGATATAGAGAAGAGGCTCAAGTGCGAGGGATAACAAAAGGATCGCAGACAGCGCCAAATAAAAACAGTTGGGAACCCTTGACGGCCGCTTTAGCGTGTTTTTGGCCGCAGCATTGGCAATCGATTTCTCTTGAAAAGCATTGTATAATCGTTAATTATAGTCAAACTTGGCGGCTAATAACCAAAATCCACTATCCGTGTGGACCGACCAAATCTTTCATTTAAAAATACATAAATCATTTTAACAGACGCTCCAGTTGACATACAACAGAGAAACATTGATATTGAACATAATTTATCGGATACAGGCCAGTTAAATGACTGGTCTGCTCTATTATCAATTTAAATTGACGATTGAAAATGAAAGTCAAATATGTTCCATTGCTGCCCAAATTGATTTTCTCCAAACACTGCTTTAAACCTGCTTAATTCTCTACTGACCGCAATCCGCGGTTAAACAACACAGCTCCATTATCTTATTTTGAATCTATTTCTTCCCATTCAGTAAGACTACAATGTTTTCAAAGGAATCATTTTCCTATTAAAAAATAATACAAAAACTCCTTTATATGTTTATTTATTGAAAAAAATAAAAAATAATCGAATACACATTATAACTATACTAGTTTAAACCACCTTATTAAAGCAAAAGCAAAGAAATCTGTTGCAAGAAGTGACACAATTTTATTTTCCTATTTAAAAAATAAGTTGAAAAATATTGCTTTTTTTTTAGAAAAAATGAAATTCAATTCGTTAAATTTATAAATTTTTGTTTATAATTTTAAGCAGCCATTATTCATACCAAAAATATAATCAACAGCTACCATAACACTAACTACTACATTAAAGATTATAAACTCCTATTATATTAGCTAAATCTTGTAAAATTCACTACACACTTGGGATATTCTTTAAAAGCCTTCCTGTTTTCTCACTAGGTGCGCTGGTAAAAAGACTACTGAACAAATCTGCTAGCTCATACATAGTTACCTTGTTTTTCTTTTTCTGACAGGAAAAAAAATGTTAAATATATTTTTTTAGCAGATTTTTTCTGCTTAAGAAGCAGGATCTTATTAGGAGAAAATATAAAAAAAATTCTATTAGATTTTGCTTAATTGGACATGCTCCTATGTTTCCTGGCAAAGATTTCAAAGCTATGACCAGGCACATGATGCCCAGGTTTCCTAATGTACAAATATACTATACTCAACACTATAGTCTCTTTGAGGTTACTTTTTGACACGATGGTAACCATAAACAATCTTGTCATTAAAAATTCCACTGACCAGTAAGTCTCAGTAGAGAAATCTCGTAGAAGTCATAGTCTACGACAGTGCTTCCCAAACGTTTTCGAGCGACCGCCCCCTTGGGCCCGTAAACCTATACTCAACACTCCTTAATAATCAGAATCTTAGACTAAATAACGAAATGAGTAACATTTTAATAATTAAATTAATATAATGACTCATCGAATATTTATTTATAATCCAATATAAGTATTGTTTCACAGCATACTTATGCAAAAGAATTAATACACAATAAAAGAAACTTAGATGAGAATATACTTTTAACATAAAAATAAATTATCAAAACAAATAATTTTAAGAAACCTTTTCCTAGAAGTTTACATGTGGTGATTTCAATTAAATTTAGAAATTATATTGCATGAACATTTTCAATTTATGGAAAAAGAATCCCCAACTCCTTTTTACATTAGCGCCCCCCGATATCAAAGCACCGCCCACTTTAGGAAACACTGGTTTACGAGAACCGAGGTGTTTCAGTTGCCAGTGACCAGAACTCCTCTTCTCCCTCTTTTCACCAATCTTTTCTTACAGTCATACCTTTACCAGAGTCAAGAAGCCTATTTTATCAAAGTAAAGTTAGTGTTTAAACGTCTACGAAAAATAGTGTTTATAAAAATACGAAACAGTCTAACGACAAGGCTCCTCTGTTTCACTCTGAGATCTGAAGAGAAACGGGACATAATTTCTCTTCTGAGGTCTATCCATGACTCAATCAAACAGAATTGAAAAAAAATCTTAACAACATAAACCAAGATGTACATAACCAACCTAGATTGTTTTTATTCAGTAAAAAAGCATGTCATTCAGTTTACCTCGACAAGATTAGGCGAAAGAAACTAATGTGGAAATTTTTTTTACATTCACCATTTTCTGATATAGTACTATTACCTAAAAAAGAAACTCCTCCAGCGTTCATTGCAATCAAGTGATAGACAGCCTTTCTTCAACCAGTCTAGCAGTTCTCTTTACTTTAATTTTACTTATACCTTTTTTCCCTCTACTTTACTTTACTTTTAATGAGATTTGTACCAACTAAATTCTAATAAATTACTAGTCACTTCTTATTTCATATTATTCTACCAGAAAACTGTTTAGTTTCTATAAGCTATAGAACTCCTTTTCAGATTCATTAGTTTTCTGATAAAACGTCACACACTGCTTGGAAAACGATTTAAATAATGTTACACTACTGCAATGCTGCCACAATTGTATAACCCTCTCTTTTCACTCAACATTCTTCAAATTAAATAAAAGAACCAACTGAGAGAGTTTTTTTTTTCAGAGAGGCACAAAAGAAAAGTCGCTTCTATCCTCTTATATATTTTGTCCTAAAGAATAGCAGAAAAGGGACTTTCCTGGCCATCAAGGTATAACAAACGCAATGCTCATTAAATTTATGATAATAATCTTCTGGCATTATATTACAGGCTCTTCCAATGCATTAACAGAAGGCCATGAGACTCCTATGTCACATTAATTGGTTTTATATCTCAAAACAAACTGAACAGTGTTTTCGGGTTTAAATAGTAAATTCAAATTACTTTAACGTAGCGCTGTTGTTTGCAATCCGAGATATTTTTCCAAAGCATACAATTTTTCTATCAATAACTATCAGTCTGATTAGGGAGCTTCACTCCACACAAGTGTCTTGGGTTCTATTCTTATCCACTTATAGCCATTATTCACCAGAAGTGCTTTCTTTTTTTTAAATTCGCACTTCGCTAACCACATTGCCATAATCTTTAAATTCCTAGTCTAGGGCACCTCACGATGAGATTACACAGCTAACTTAATCAAATGTCTCAAATCGTTCAATACTTGGAATCTTTCTGTAAATACCCTAAAAAGTACATACAAAAATCTCGGTAAAGTGTTCACAAATTTACTACTCAATTAATAAATTACGAAACACAAGTTAAACATCTGTCATAATACTTTAAAATAAGACCACATTCAAACTAAATAATTAAACCCCAGTGTTCATTGAGGCTGGTCCATTCATCCAATGTATCTTCCATTCTAAGATCTAGGAATATATCTAGAGACATAAGACTTAAAGGGCCCAATTAATAAGGATAAAATTAAATATAACCATAACATTAGTTTATTAACTTTATCCGAATCAGGCAATCTGAAGTAGTCCAAGAGATCATTTTAACTTTGCACCTTGGTATGTCAGAAATGTAAATGTGAATGGAACATTAGTCTGGAGAGAATCGACCATTTACTGTACGGTTCGTGAACAATGAGGACACTAACGTTCGTCTCAGGCAACCAATTTAAACAAAAGTATCTTCTTAGAACTACTCTACTAAATTATTCTCAAGATTTGATTGTTCATAGTCAGTCTCCAGAATGATTACCCTTCCCAAGATTTAATAAATGGCACAAACAAAACGAAACGACTGGAAACTTAATCACCTCATATATGAATTAGAATAGTAAATTTGTCACTTGTAGACCTATAGAATAGCACTGATAATTGCAGTCTGTACATTAGTGCTTAGAATGATAAGTTGGAGATAGCTCAAAATAATTCTACACGCCATATGGTTGGGTCAATTGAAATGCGGGGAATATGGGCATCCTCTAAATAGCAGAGCCTACCTCTAAGAATTTCCTTAATACATTCATCGTAGAAGCTGTTGTTTAAATAGAATAAGAAGCCCTTCTTAGACAAAAATTCTTTCACGAGTAATGACTTGTAATAAGATACCGAACGATCACGAAATAATGTAAACTGACAAAGAGAAATTACAGAAGACAAGAGTGAAGTGAAGTGAAGAGAAGAGGTATTTTAAATGGTGTAAATAGCAGTAAAGGATGAGAGTCCAAGGAAAGATGTTTGGGTAAACAAAGGAATACAGGAAGAAAAAGGAAAAGCCATCTCCTAGTGGTCAACCCTCATTGATGATGCAGCTATTACTGTTATCAAGAATGAGTCAAGTTTGAAAAGCCCGTTACTAATACTTATAATATTTGATCTATTAAATTTTATCAAAGAAGATTCGATAACATTCCTTAACAACACCGATTTTTCATAGGTAATAAATTTACTTCCAGTCCAATCAATATGATGATTTTCTTTATTTAGAAACAAAAATAAGGTGCTACTTTTTTCCTATCTACTTACGTTGTATGAGTGTTGTTTTACACGTGTCTTTAAAGATTTATCAGTTTTACTAACATAAATGTTATGGCAATTTTTTGAAGGGATTTTATAAATTCCACCGGACGAAACAGATGAATGTTTGATAGAACTCCCAATGAATTTATGCCGCATGATCTCCAAACTGTTGAAGGTAAACTAGAAAGGTGTAGATATAATTCCAGCCAAAATAGTCACTATACCTGACTCAAGAAGATTATTGGTCTCACAATCATGCAGTTTCATTAAACGAAAGACCAAATTGAAAAAGACATGTACCAGATATTTTGAATGAAGGCCGCAGCAGAATAATAGCAATAAGATATCAGATTGTTTTAGATATTTCCTAAAACATATAAAATGAACACAGCTGAAATAAAACAAAAGAAATCATACAATTGATAACCAACGACTTTGATTATAATTTAGCAGAGGGTTTCATATTGCGTCCGCACGACTGCGCAACAGAATTGACTGTCAACTAATGGAGAATTATATTTACAAATGGTGAGCTCGAGAGCAGCCTACTCCAGATTTTGCTTACCTCATTTTGAGATTTCTTCCCTAAAATATTTAGATTACCATTCAAGTGGTGTGGTTAGCTGTAATTTAGCAATTTTAATCACAGGATTATCTCATTCCTCATAGCAACCTCATAAGAGTAGTTCATATTCTATATATTTAAGGACTATTTGAGGAGGAAAAATTCAATTATCGCAAAAAAATAAACATTTTCAATATTAGTATTCTTGACTAACACTATGCTTTTGTTAAATTTCTAAAAAATATATATTTCTATTTCCATAAATATCGGAGTTTCTTATATTCGGATATAAACAATTTGTCTTACATTGTATACTAATTCTATAGTTGTTTGGTTGATTTTAAACATTCCTATCTTTAAGAATAATATTCACATATTAAATTTTATGGTCTACATAATATTAAATTAATAAGAAGTTACATAACCGGAAAAGTTTTTTTCCTAAACGTTGATAGCATGGAAAACAGTTCAAATAGCTGTTACAGTAGTAAGCAGGGTAGATATTTATTGCTTGATATGTTATATATTTTACATAAATGAAGTTTAACATGAATATGCACAATGTTTGAGTTATTAATGTTAAATCTTGAAAGGAGGAGATGAGTTTTGCTGGAGATGTGTGCTCTAGGGCCACCTGCGATGTTTGTCTCATTATCGTTGCATTGTCACTGGTGTGTTAGGACTGTTTGAGCTTTGCCATTGATTGGCTGGTCGAGTGATCACAAGGAGTCTGTCTCCACTTCAAACAGTCGAGTTTGCTTTCATTAGACATGCTACTCTGTCAAGCATACATTGATAGTGCCTTTGTTTCTCTCAACCGTAATTTTCAGTTACCAAACATCAATCATCCAGTCACACCTCCTATTCAACTCCAAATGGAAAATACAAGTATCGTCAATCTGTTAATTCAATGACAATTTATTAACAAAGAAAACTACTTAAATAAGGGTTGAAGGTCTTCGTCAGAGACGAAACTCCACTAAAATACAAGAAGTAAAAACATCATGGCAAGGAGTGAAGAGAAGAGGTATTTTAAATGGTGTAAATAGCAGTAAAGGATGAGAGTCCAAGGAAAGATGTTTGGGTAAACAAAGGAATACAGGAAGAAAAAGGAAAAGCCATCTCCTAGTGGTCAACCCTCATTGATGATGCAGCTATTACTGTTATCAAGAATGAGTCAAGTTTGAAAAGCCCGTTACTAATACTTATAATATTTGATCTATTAAATTTTATCAAAGAAGATTCGATAACATTCCTTAACAACACCGATTTTTCATAGGTAATAAATTTACCTCCAGTCCAATCAATATGATGATTTTCTTTATTTAGAAACAAAAATAAGGTGCTACTTTTTTCCTATCTACTTACGTTGTATGAGTGTTGTTTTACACGTGTCTTTAAAGATTTATCAGTTTTACTAACATAAATGTTATGGCAATTTTTTGAAGGGATTTTATAAATTCCACCGGACTTTAGACACCTGGGAGAGATTTTTTTAAATAACATATTGCCTACGTTATTACATTTAGAATAGACTATATTTAAATATAGTCAAACCTAGGAAGAGAGTCCAATGACTCATGATACGGGAAAATATATAATTTGACAATGAACAGGGCTCTATAGGAATATTGGAGAAAGTTTTTCTCGCACCTATTAAACCTAAGTCGATATAGGTTTCTTTCATCCATTTATCTTTAGTGTACAAGAAATAAAGTAACTTAATCTTACTTTATTTGCGGTGAAAAAACCATATGAGAAATATGAGCAAACATTATAAGTATATAAAAAGAATTACATAAACCCATGAAATAACAATCAATGATCAAACCACAATAAGAAATGGGAAAACAAGACTAAGATCTTTCAACCGTAACAAGCGGTCTTCGTCAAAGTCAAGTTGAGTTTTTGACTCTGACGAAGACCGCTTGTTACGGTTGAAAGATCTTAGTCTTGTTTTCCCATTTCTTATTGTGGTTTGATCATTGATTATGAGTATATGTATTATCTCTTGTGAAGACCAGTAACACGTTAAATAAGGTATCGTTTTAGTAACTTTACTGTAAGTAGATATAGCAAACGATGTTCCTTTCAGGTCATATCCAGCACCGTATCCGTATATAAAATATACAGATACACAGGGGTATTTAAAATCTGGTATCTAAAAATACCAGAAATTATTCACTGTTTTAAACACTATATACAAATATTAAAACATAAACAAAAAGCTATATTGAAACTGTACTTTATTTTAATAATTAATTTAGTTTACACCAAGTAATGGTTACTCAGAGTATTTAAATATTTTAATAGCAATTTCCATTGAAATGTTTGCATGAGCAAGTGATATAAATGAAATAATGTAGCCAAAGTTGTATTTTTATTCTTCAGGTTTATCAGAAACTGATAATGGAGAAATGTGATTGATTACACAAGAATAGATTTGTATTTTTTTTTTAGTGAAACTTTTTTTAATATCCCACAGTAACAGTTAAAACTAGAAAATGTTAGAAATAGCTGTTTGAAAAAAATAATTGAAACACATATTGAGCAATGGGAGTAATAAAGGATGTTAGAAAGGAATGGAAAGGATGCACAAGGATTAAATGTGTCAGAGAACCCTCTAAAATGACCACAACATCCCCTCGTGATAGTGATTTAGCCGGGGTCTCATCAACATCGTCTAGCTTAACTGCTCCGCCATAACCAACAAGCAACCAACCATAGCAGTAACTTATTAAATTAAAACCTGCTTTCACTTAATTAAGAACAATGCAGTTGTTTTATATTTCAAGAGAAAAGTATAATTCATGGGAAATTATTTCCCATTAATAAAATGCACATAACTATATAAAGACTAACTCAATCAAAGAGAAAATATATAATCAATATACACAAGAATGTAAAGACAATTTCTCCAGTATAATAATTTGTTTTTTAGGTCTTTAAAAGACACAAAAGATACTATAAAAAATAATACAAATCATGATATTAATTACTTAATATCTATAGTATTATAGTATATAAATATAGTATCTATATTTATTACCTAATATAGATATTATTCCAGAGGATCTATATGAAATAAATCATCAATATATAATAAAATATAAATAATATTTTTTTCTGCAGAATAATTTGGTTTTAAAATTCAGGTTTTTACAAAGTGAAAAGGATAATATTATCTAGATTGTCTATATAAAGAAATATTTAATTAATTAAAAAAATATTATAGTATAATGAAAGAAATTACTTTATATGGTAGTTTTACCTACTGGCTAAGATATCGATTTGCATTTGACTTATTTATTATGTTTATGTTATTCTTAATTTCTTTTCATCATGCATATACACCACGTTACACAGAATAAATTTAACGTAGTTGGAATAACATTATAATTCACAACTGAATAAATTATATTGTCTATCGTATCGAACATTCATCATATAAGACTCAAAAATACCAATCATAGTTTAATTTCTAATTATCACATGATTGCTTAAATATGTAAATGAAGTGTATCTTGGCAGTGTGATAGAATAATGCTAAAAGAAATCGAGACTAAGTCAGTTCTTCAGGTTCAAACCAAACCCTAAAATCCAAGTGTTAGGCTTTTATTTAAAGCCTTACTCTTAGGTAGAAGTATTATTTATTGAATAATAAAAACTATAAACTTTTATTTAGCTGTAGGACTAATGATATTGACAACACTGTTCTAAGTTAGTATTATATATATAGTCATAGATAAAAACATTTCATATTAACAAGTGAAATAACAATCAATGAAAAAACCACAATAAGAAATGGGAAAACAAGACTAAGATCTTTCAACCGTAACAAGTGGTCTTCGTCCAGTTGGGTTTTTGACTCTGACGAAAACCGCTTGTTACGGTTGAAAGATCTTAGTCTTGTTTTCCAATTTCTTATTGTGGTTTGATCATATATAGCCATATGAATAGAGTTCACAAAAAAATGAAAAATAAAAATCAACACCCAAACGTTACCACGGTAAGAAAATAAGATATATGACTAAAATCATTCAAGGGAGACCAGGTTAGCTCAGTGGTTAACGTAAACGCCTCTGGGCTGGTAGTCCGGGGTTCAATACCCACCTGGCCCTCGATTTATTCAGGTGACAGGTGAATAAATAGTCCCTCGCAGATGACGTTAAACCGTCGGTCCCAAGCCTCTACGATGTCAGATACTCAATGTCAACCCCTCAATGGATTTTTTTTTGCATCACTTGTTTTAATATAAAGATTTCACATAAACACGTGAAATAACAATCAATGATCAAACCACAATAAGAAATAGGGAAAACAAGACCAAGATCTCTCGGCCGCTTGTTGCGGTTGAGAGGGATCTTGGTTTGTTTTCCCATTTCTTATTGTAATTTGATCATTGATTGTTTTAATATATGTTAGACTCTGACGAAAACCACTTGTTTTGATTGAAATATCTTAGTAATTTTTCTGACCTTCTTATTGTGATTTAGACTTTGACTATTAAAATGGTTAGTTTAGATTAAAATAGTTCACTATTTATAAATATCTGCAGTTAGAATTACATAGTAAAATTTATTTTTTAAAATCAAGAATAAAACAAAGTCTGCTCTATATAACTTGTATGAACATTATACTATGATTAATATTTGTCGTTATTATTAACGACTAGGTCTCTTTTGTAAGCAATAACACCATGATGTTTGAAAATGAAAAAATGATGAAACTAATTGAGAATGAAATTAGAGGAAGTAGGTTTGTTTAGAGGTAAGGCGTGATGTTAAGACGTTATAAGGAGATGGTGGAAGGTTTTTAATTTGAGGGCCTCTCAAGAAAGGCATAATTAAGAGGACAAGCATTGGGCGAAAAAGAGGAGCGAAGGGGCCTTGCTTATTAAAGGGCTTTCAAAACTTTTAAAATAGACTATCTAGAATCAACGCTGTAGGACAGAATTAAATTTGATACTACTATTACACATCCTAGCTTTACAACGATATAACATCTACTCAAAAAAGGTACGTAGAAAATAAAACATATATTTTCTCATCTAGTAATTCTAACCACTTCAGTCAAAGGTGGAATTTAACACCATATTTTTTTCAAAATATGGATAAATTTAAAAAAAAAAGCTATCACAGTGAATTGAGACACAGTTACAATATTTCATGGATTAACTGAATACTTTTAATGTCTAGTAGACACTTTTTAAGTGAAATTGTTCAATAGTGACTAATAAAAGCAAAATTATCAAAGAATAATTACAAGACACTTAGTTAAAAGACACTTAGATAATGAAATCTGACCAAGATATGGAAATCTTATTGTTGATATGAATTACTAGCAAATTCCATCTTGAAAAGCATTCCTCCCTTTCAGATGACATCAAAGATTGTTTGCCTTTTTTCATAACGTTATCAATTAACATTTTTGGATACATTAGAGAGGTTGAAACTTTGTAAATATATTTAATTTCTCCTTCTAAAAATGGTTCACTGCAAATTTTGAAAGCTCCCAAGAACATGCTATTGAAAACAGATTTTTTGACACTCTTACAGAAACATGTAATGTTTGTGAACGTCTGTTAAGTTCTGTTTCTGGAAAAACTAATAAATCTTCAACTGGCACATTTGTAAAAAGTGCTTTAACATCAAAGCTCAACAGCATACTATTCTGAAAGGAATATGAATTTAGCTTTGAAACCAGTTCAATGTTGTTCTTGATATGAGTTTGGGAAATAGTACCTACCAATGGCGATAAAACATGGACCAACCATTTTGATAGCTTGTAGCCTACTGAACCAATGGAGCTAACCATCTGTCTGGCGGGATAACCATCTTTGTGTCTTTTAATCAAGCCATACATGTAAGGTAGAGAAGGAGATCTACTGACAAATTTTGTTAATAGATTCTTACTATCTTTTAAAATTAATTTCAATCTCTTATTAAAAAGACTATTGTAATTTTCAGTTGGGTCTGAATTTAATAAACCATAGACTTAACACATAGGAAAGAACACAAAAAGCACAGAAAGACACTATAGAACTCACTTCGATATTTCGACATCCATATATTATATATATATATATATCAATGATCAAACCACAATAAGAAATGGGAAAACAAGACTAAGATCTTTCAACCGTAACAAGCGATCTTCGTCAGAGTCAAAAACCCAACTGAAGATTTTAGCCTTGGGTTTTTGACTCTGACGAACACCGCTTGTTACGGTTGAAAGATTTTAGTCTTGTTTTCCCATTTCTTATTGTGGTTTGATCATTGATTGTTATTTGACGTGTTTATGTGAAAGCTTTATATATATATATATATATATATATATATATATATATATATAAATGATTAAACCACAATATGCAATTGGAAAACAAGACTATGACCTTTCAAACCCAACTGAAGACTGCAGTTAGGCTTTTGACTCTGACGAAGACCACTTGTGACGGTTAAAAGAACTTAGTATTGTTTTCCCATTTCATATTGTGGTTTGATTTTTTATTCTGATTTCACGTAGTATTGTTTTCCCATTTCATATTGTGGTTTGATTTTTTATTCTGATTTCACGTGTTTATGTGAAATCTTTATATATATATATATATATATGTATATTGCATATCTGCTTCTATGTGTTAATGCATTCTATTTATACCTTATGTGGTCATTCAATTATCCATGTCTTTTGCTTAGGAAACTAACTCTAATCCTTGAACCACTGCGTGTCTAATTCCGTTATCCGTTGTTGTGTCAGGGTAGGATAATATAGACTTAGTGACCCAGAGAAATCTGATTAGTCTTCAAGTCAGCTATCCGTTTAAAGTCTTAAAGCTATTGAAAAGTCAGCAAATAAGAACGCACTATTACGATTACGAGAACCCCATACTTATCTCATCCGTGCACCGTTTATCTTCCACAAATTAATAGCTATCAAATTCACAAATATTTTACTGATATTTAATATATTCATTATTACTCTTAAAATTATTTTCTCATAAAGTACCTTCTTTTAATTACTTGAATTAAAGTTTTTTTTTTGGTATTAAACAATCTACAAAGTGTGTATTTCTTATTATGATTATTAATGATACAAGAATGTTAACCTTTTAGAAAGAATACTGGAAGAGAAATCACGTCACATTTGCATAATTGAGCTACTCAGAGAAAGAAACCCACCCTGATAAAACAAGTCATGAAGGAATAAAAAAGATTCTCGTTTTTGTAGAAAAGAAGAATTTAAAATGAAAGAATAAAAAAAAATGTTTCATGGAAACAGGATAAAATTGCAAACAGTATTTTTATAATATTAATGATGTATTACGAAATTGAATCAATAATAAGAGAGGATAAAAACTAGACGCGCAATAAGAGCTAAATTTAATAGTAGTGACTAACTACCAGATACGAGGTGTATAAATAAAGTAGTGAGACTGGCAACGACGCTTTCGATCTGGCAACACTGGAGACGCGTGACCTTGAGTAGCGTCAGGTGCACGTGTGATGCGCCTCCAGTATGAATCTGAACTCGCCACAGTCATTTGTTTGTCCGTAGCATTGGTTTTCGTGAAATGGTTTTTTCTTGAGCGTTTTAAAAATGAGTGACCTCAAAGTTGAGCAGCGGTGTGCAATCAAATTTTGCTTCAGACTTGGACATAATGCAACCGAAACTTTTGAAAAACTTCAGGAGGCCTATGGAGAACGTGTTTTATCAAGGGCACAGGTTTTTCGGTGGTTTAAGGAATTTTCAGAAGGAAGAGAGTCGATTGAAGATGAACCACGAAGCGGAAGGCCTTCAAGTGCAAACACCGATGAAAATGTCAACAGAGTACGGAACCTTGTGCGTTCAGATCGACGCTTGACAGTCAGAATGATCGGAGAACAGTTGAATTTGAATCACACCTCCGTTCATCACATTTTGACCAATGAATTGGAGATGAGAAAAATTTGTGCGAAAATGGTTCCGAAAATTCCGAAAATAAAACGAGTTTTTGGCCAGTAAAAACATTCCTGTTGCTCCTCAGCCTCCTTATTCACCAGACTTGAGTCTTTATCACTTTTTCCTCTTCCCGAGATTGAAAAATCACCTCAAGGGAACTCATTTCGGGACACTACAAAACATACAAACTGCTGTAACCGACCAGCTGAAGGCCATTCCAGAATCCGAGTTCCAGCAATGCTACAATGATTGGAAGGACCGTCTCCAGCGCTGTGTGGCTTCCGAAGGGAACTATTTTGAAGGTGACAATATCACATTGTAATTATATTTGAATAGAAAATTTAAAAAAAATCAGTCTCACTACTTTATTTACACACCTCGTAGTCTGCAATATTAGATCTTTAACGCACCCATGAATATCAAATATTAAGCATTTTTCAATATTTACGTTCATTTTTAATCAGTTAGCACTATACTTATAAGACGATTCGGCTTATTAATTTAATCAATAGTACTTAGTTTTCTATGATACTATATTTATCATCAGTATTCAACAGATAAATGCCTGACAGAATTTCATATGATGTTACCAAGATTAATATCTGAGAAATTAAATATTCAATAATTAGGATTCAAAAGTATTAAATTACTGACTAGTCACAGTCGTATTTTGTTTTACCGACCAAATGGAAGAAGAAAATGAGATAGTATGTAATACTATATCAGAGTATTATAATAGGACTATTAGAATGTTCCTATGCTCAGCGGAATAAACATATCAAATTATGAATATAATTTAAGGTTACATTCTCCCCGTTATATTGTTATTTATATTATTATTATCCGGGTATTATTATTATTTTTGTCTAGGATAATTTATTTATTAATAAAACTAGAAATTATTCTAGTTTTATTACCAATTATATTGTTCAAACTTCTCCTTATTGTTATTTTTTTTTGTTAAACTATTATTGATGAATGAAGATTGTTGCGGTATTATTGAAACTTGTCATCCATGAAATGCTCTCTGGTAATGGAGGTAGAATAACAAATAAAATTAAAAAAAATCGTTAAAAATGTAATGTTAATACATAGTTTATCGCTAAATTGTTTTATTTTTCTTTTATTTTAATAATATTCTTACAAAAGTTAAAATATTAATATTAATAATTTTTTGTTAATTTTATTAATTCTTGAGTTCTCTTTTAGCCATCTATTTATAGTTTCTCTTACTACAGTATAGTAGAGCCAAATAAATAACTTGGTCTCTATATTCTTTTCTAGATGTCATCTTTTGGAGATTTACAATACTATTTTGTTCTTTAAGAGGCGTATAAATTAAATGTTATATGTCATTGTTTGTTTAGTAGGATTAATATTTTCACAAACATGTTTTTTTTTTTGTTCACGTAAGTTAGTCTATGATTAGTTAAAGAAAAAGTGTAAATACACTGCTAGACTATTTTTTTTGAATGTTTTAATTTATTATTTGGGTGTTGTAGAAAATTCAAACGTAAAGTTCAAATAAAATTCAAAGTTTACGAAATGGTTAAAATGATATTAATGACATTTTTGAATTAAAACATTTGGCTCTTTTTTTTTTTATGTTCAATTGACATAAGACAAATGAAATGAATGTAGGAAGGTGCATATGTGAGACTAATAGCACGCATAGGGACGTCGTGGTTGTGAATGGTTGGGGATACACGAGGGTTGAAAAGCCAACACACTTTCCCACCCCCTAACCATCCCCATTAGCGTCAACAAAGAACTTTTTCCTCCATGAAAATTTCCCCTGAGAACATTACCTCTTCCACACTACCACTCTAGCATATAATATATTCACATCCTCTCCAATTGCATATATTATATGGTTCTCTTTGCCCATCCAACCCTTCCGCACAATGTAATATAACCCTGCCATTACACCCCTAATAAACTACTTACCCTGTGCTATTTTATATTAATCAATAACTTTCCTCTCACTAACATGATTCATCCTGGATGAATTTAATATCTCCTCCTTTGTTTCAATCAACCCTATTACCGCAATATTAATCTTAATGGCCACTATAACTCCTTCAGAAAATACTTGAATATTATCCATTCCATTAAAATTGTCATTTATTTTATACTTTAACTTTCCAATTAACTCAAAACAAAAGGGATATAACTTATGAGGAGTCAAAAATAGGATTAAGGTACCTAAATTAATGCATAAATAGATATGGGAATATTTACAAAAGCAAAAAAAAAAGTATATCAGCTATAAAAACTATAAAAAATATTTATCAGGAAATAAAACTTCAAAAAAAACATACGTTTAGGTTCTTTTTTTCAATTAGAACAATAATCATACGATATGATATATATCATTATTGTCAATGATCAAACCACAATAAGAAATGGGAAAACAAGACTATGATCTTTCAACCGTAACAAGCGGTCTTCGTCAGAGTCAAAAACCCAACTGACTCTGACGAAGATCGCTTGTTACGGTTCAAAGATCTTAGTCTCGTTTTCCCATTTCTTATTGTGGTTTGACCATTGATTGTTATTTCACGTGTTTATGTGAAATCTTTATATCATTATTGTATAAAAAGATTACACATAAACACGTGAAATAACAATCAATGATCAAACCAATGATTTTTCCCATTTCTTATTGTGGTTTGATCATTGATCATTATTGTATATAATATAATATAACGTATATTTTCCCTAATATTACGGAATAAATAATGTCATATATTAATTGTAAAAATATCCAATAAATTGTAAAGTAGTAATATATAGTAAATGATAAATTATATTAATAGTGATATCAATATATATTGCATTGAACTCTTTTTTCACAGACAATTAACGATAGAAGGAATTGAATTATTGAACCTATGTATTAGTTGGAAACTTGATTGTTTTTTTTTCTATTCTGTCATACAAGAATATTAGTTTTTTAAATACAGCTACAATTAAGCGTTATTTTATCCTCCCTTACTTCATTCCTCATATAGTTTAAGCTTCATATATTTTTTTATTCATTCTATGAAGATGGAGTAAATATATGAGTATATATTGACTTCATAATAAAAAAATATTTTCATAAATAAAATTACATACAATTTTTTTCTTGTAGATGCCAGTGAGAGTTGAGTACTTGAGAGCCAAACTTGATTATGTTTTTCAAATATTCCCACTTACCTGAAACAAAAAAGTAAATATCAATAACATTGTAAAAAAAAAAATTGAAACATATATTAAATGTGTCATATTTATCTTATAAAAATTGATTTCAAAATTAATGTAAACTGGTTTTCCCACAGTTATACATGCTCTTTTTACAATGCTGATAGAGCTGCAAATAGTTAACAGCAGATGTATAGAGACAGATTTTCAACCTAGAATAATTAACATTTTCGTTTCTTATAGTCATATTCAATAGCCACACCGACAAATTCATCATTATAAATTCGGTACATTTATCCATGAAAGGTGGTTACAATAAATTGAAGTGTAGAAATTTGAAGCATTTGATGCTACATCGCTAATGTGTATATAGCTTAAGAGGGCCAGGCTAGCTCAGTGGTTACGTGCTCACCTCTGAAATGATAGGACAGAGGTTCAATCCTCACCTGGCCCTCGATTTATCCACGCGGGAGGTGAATAAATCTGAGCACGTCGTCCCTCGGAGAAGGACGTTAAACTGTCGGTCCCAAGCCTGTACGATGTCAGGTACTCGTTAAAGATCCCTACTCTAAATACATTTGATTTAGGCCAAATTTAGGACTCCCACTGTGGAAAACAATTTTCATTGTGTGGTATCACAAAGGGTGTGTTCCCTTGTGGGACTGCCACTGCAACCTATGTATATAGCTTGATAACATTTTATTTTAAATGTTGAGTAGTATCATCATTATTATATATAAACTAATGTAGCTAGCGCAAATAGTTAAATTAAAAGCCTCAGAAATCAGGTATAACACCTTCAATAATTATTAATGGGTTACACGCAAATTGCTGGTACTACAGAGGCCAATAAAATCCGTCAAATTCGTAATTTGGTGTAGTCGCACGACCGGTTTTCAATTCACTTTTTCAATGCCACTTGAAGATGAACAACATGCGAAACCACTCCGATGTCTACAACACTCATTCATCAGATATGGAAGATTTATAATAATACAATATTATTCCTGGGCCTTTATAGTATTCCTTATAAATTAAAGAACACGTCATGGAACTATTTGACAATAGTTTTACCAGGTAAAATAAAGAAAAAAATTAAAAGGACATTGTAAAGTGTAACCAGGTATATTATAACTTGCTAGTGGTATATTTAAAATATCATAAAAAACATACAAAAGAAAAATAGAGAATGTGGTAACTGTTACTTTTCCATTGATTGTTACCTCTTCAGCAAAAGTACAAAAAAATCCTTGAAAGCAGATTAAATTAATGAGACTATCAAAAATATGTCTAGCTTACGGTGGTTTTGTGAAATTAATTGATGGTCATAACAGCTTCGTTCCTTCCACGCTTGTAGTTATTGTAGAATATATAAGAATATATATAAATAATATACAATATGATTTCTTTGATATATTATTCCACATATAAAAGAAAAAACCCAATGTATTATAAAGTTTTTCCCATTAAAATGACCCTGAAATGTCAGCTTTAAAATGGAATAATAAATTGAATATGATAAGTTGAATAAATCTCAGAGAAGAACTTAAATAAGTTCGTTTGAATTTTTCTAAAGCTTTATAAAAATAACTGATACTACTCTTGTATTATGAATGATCTAATCATCATAGCTTTACCACATTTGAATACACTTTTTTAAAATTGAATATAACCCAATATGAATTTTGCGACATCTCTAAACTTGAAATAGCAATAGTAATAATTAAGGGAAAAAAAACTGTTGAGATGTAATACTTGTTAGATATCTGTAATACACTTATGTCGAAAACCATTTTTTCAGCAACATTACACATGTAATTGCACTTCATTGTTTGCATTTGAAATGTGTCATAGAGAAAAGAAATTCTTTGGCCTCGGTATTGGTTTAGGCAAATTTGATTTGAAATTGAAGCAGCAGTGGGGTGATAGGCCATTCAGTATTTAGCAATGATATCACGAGACTCTGATTAATTATTTAACGCTAAAGCACTCTGCTAAATGGATCGGTTCCGCCTTCTCTCTATGAAAGTCCTTAGTATATTGTTTTGATGCAATTATCTTCAAAGCGAGACCATTACCATTGCAGTTTATTTCAGTTAATTGCTAAATTATCTTGTGTGTATTGATTACAAAAATTATAATTAACTTCAAAAGCAAACTTCATATTCTTTTAGTCTATAGTAAAAGTGACTATATATATTAACTATAAGATCATACACATATATTATCATTTTCAATTTTTACTGCAACAATCACTATTATTAAACAAATTTATTGAATAATAAAGGGGCGAAGCTTGTACTACTCCACACAAAAGATTTTATACAATATCGACGCATTTCGAACTCTCAATGTTCATCGCCAGGTTACTTCTACAGATATTATGAACGGAAAATGTAAAATTGTATACAGAAAAAAAGTTTAAAAAAATATGCACTAAGAAAAATTACATAGATGTTTCAGTAATGTTTAGTTCAGTTTATATGTTAGTTAACATTCTTGTTTGTGTTCTATTCATATTTTATATTGCTGATGTATCCATACGATGAACAATAAGTGTTCAAAAGACGTCAATATTGTATAAAATCCTCTGTAAGGAGAGTTAGTGTTTCTTGCCCTTTTTCCTTACAAATGATATCATAATTTGTGAGTTCTTGAAGAACTGTATTGTTATTGCTAGAGAATTGTCTTATCTGGAAAGACCCAATATATTTCATTAAATGTAACTATATGTTTAAAATGGATAATTTATGGATTTAGAGGATTTTTTTAATATTTTTATCAGTTATGCAGTCTTTTCATTTTACTTATCTTATTTGTAATAAAAATTCATGAGGAAATAGGAAACTTATCGATATTAGTATATCTTAGAGAACTTATTGGGTTGCAATTGTTCTAATTGCTTCCAAAGATTTACGATGCATTTGTTTATATAAATTTTTAAAATTCCAAAGTTTATGATCAAACGACTTTCATCAGTGTGTTGTACCATATGAATTTGTTCTTCAAATCTCCGAAAGAGAAGTTCTGACTGGAGAATTATAATCTACGGCTAATTTCTTTGCAATACATGCTTATAATTAACCAAACAAAAATTGGAATGAATAACTACACATTTTTACGAAACATCAACTAATTGAGAATCCTGAAAATAGCATCAATCTGACTCCATACGGGTCACCGGTAAGGTTACCAAACTAACATTTATCCAGTGATGAACTGTCTGACGTCATACCCCCAGATACTACTCGTACAATACATTTGAAGTTTTAGCAGATACTTTTGAAGTATGCGAAACCATTTGATAGAACACTCATATTACTACGGATATCACTTTGTTCCCTTTCCAACTAAAGTGCACACCTAAAAATGCACTTAGAAGGAATGAACAAAAAGTTAAGTTTCTTCACGAAAAGTGAATAATCATAGACTCATATTCCCTTGTATCTTAATAAATTGCTTGTTGATTGGCATCTAGCCTCGATAAAACATTGAAATATACTATAATATAGAAAGTAAAAATCATGTTTTGCACAATACCGTGAACGATTGAGCATATATAAATATTAAGACCTAAATGAGGTGTTTTATAGTTAGTTTCATTTCTATAAATTCGTAATATTTAATTATCAAACTACTTAACTCAGATTATCTCTCAGATTGGCTAATATATTATACAGAAATAATATTAAATACATAAACCGCAAAACACTTACATTTTACTTTACAAACTAATTAAATAGCATGTAAAAATTATAAATTAAACTGGAATATAATGCATAAAATAATATTTAAATTGTTATTTGACTGGTCAAAGAACTGAACTGAGTTTAGAAAAATCAAATCGACGGTCTAAATTTATATGAAATAGTAATTGTTCTATAGATGATTGTTTTCTCTGAGATCTATTACCACTATTTTCGTCGATAAATAATGATTATTTTTTTGTTGAGTTTCAATTCGAAGCATCACTTATATTTCTGTACTAAAGGTATGCAAAGTTTCAGTTGTATTCCTGCAATAACCTTGAGAAAGAATCTCTGATTTGTTACATTTGTTATCAATAACCAAATAATCAGACACTGGTCGTACTGAACAAACCTAAGAGATTTAAAAGCAATTCCAAGAATTTATTTTGTTGTTCATATAGACATCTATTATTATATTTAATATTACAATTGTATAAACAAGGTATTATTGACAATATGGTGGAATGTATTCCTACCAGCTTAAAAAAAAATGTTTATTTTGTGGAAAAACATTAAATGAAAACAGTAGACTTAATTTTGTTTCATTTTTCCTGGGACATGAATTTACAAAAGGAATTAATTTATTTTTTATTTTTACTGTTAGTACAGTTTCAATTTTTTTCAGATTACGTTAATCTTTCTATTTTGATAAAATAATGTTTTTTGGAAATGTTAATTTGGCTATAGGAAGAAGGATGGGAAAAGTCATTGGGTTGCGAAATTTATATTCCAATAAGTGATGAGTTTTGGACAAGGCATTAGGTAGGCAATATAACAGATGGCAGGTAAGGAAGGAAGGATTTTTGTGGTTGGATAAGGGATGGAAAAAGAGGGTAGAATGGATATTGAAATTCAAAAAGGGGAGGTTTTGCTGGTTTGACGTGGCCAGTTGAGTTTGAATGCCTAATGATATCTGAGTTTTGGCATTTCCTACTGGCTGCCCAGAAATGGCTCGTTTAGTGTTTCGACCTCCATCCCTTTCAAACCTTCCCAACCTCTCCCACCCCCTCCCATCCACCACCCTAGACAGCAGACCGGCACAAAACAGTCTCATTCCGTACAAAAATTCCATAATGGGTGTGCACCGGTGGCCCTAACTGTTCTTACCACTTGGGTGGAATGACTCCTCTGAATTCTTACCATTTCCATTTTAGCCCCCACTCATTCATCATTAGAAATTATTAAATCGTTTAAAACCCCTCAATCAATTTAATTTCTAATCCAATTTCACAAGAAAAAAAAATTAAACACTGCAGATCATTTTTTTAATTATTTAGATATTAATAAACAGCATCATGCAAACGAAATATTCATCAACGCAATTTGAATCATGTCGAAATTCCTATTCAAAACACGCAGAATATATAACAAATCAGCTAAAAATAGTGTGCAGGAAAGAAATAAATAACGCTAAATCCAAAGGAAAAATCTATTCACATGCAATTCGAATTCGGTAAGTATAATGAACCATTTTATTAGAAATCGAAATAAAATAGTAAAACAAATATTTTATCCTACAGCGGCAAGTATTTTTTATCGAATTGTAGGACTAATGAACTAGGTTGTGTAAAGTGTTTCACTTCAATGGTTTAAAATTTCAGTCATACTTGTTTCCCCTGGATTTTTAACATAAATCGCTGTATGGAATAAATTTTAAATATTTTCGTTTTAACTAACTTTGCTCTTTTCTGTTTCACAGGCGAGATATTATATTTATGTAGACAATTTTTTCTTGAAACATATGACTAAATAACTTTAAAATAATAAAATCTAAATATATTGTCAATACTGAAGCGTACACTCTTTTTTTAATTCATATTTATGTTAGATGTATAATTAAGTAATCATGTAAATTACTACTTAAAGTTGAGTTTGACAAAACCATTGCACATTATTATATGTTTCGTACTTAATTTGACACACTGTTTGCAGACGTCATTCTCTAGATCATGAAAGTTCAGCAGCATTCTTCTTTTAATTTCTTTATACATTAATTAGGCTTTGATTCTGGAGTACTTCCAATCACTTCTATATTTGTCGTGTTCCTTTATGCCTTTATTAATTGGGAGAATAATCAATTGCATTTCTAATCATACAAAATGGCATTTCTAATTTTATATGACTTCTATACTTGGATCAAATTTTAGTTTCTCACAATTCCATCTATCTATAAGACCTATGGTACTGATTTCTAATTTATTTTCGTGAATTACGACAAATAACGATGGTCTTACTGATACGTATTTTAATTGTGTTGATGGTAAAATACAAGAACATAATATGACTATATTAAAGTAATAATGAAATATAAGACATCCGTTTAATGGAGCTTACATAAACCACTTAGATCTGTTTCGACTAAAGATTTACTTCATTTAAGACCTGTCTAAGAGCACCATTAGCAGAGTACAAAGAAAGACGTATCCGCATTTCATAATTTTGACATTAATGGACCTTTATAGTCCTAACAGCATCCGCGTAGTTCTAGAAGCTAAAGCTCCTCTCTAGATAGGGTGACAGTGTGGTGAAAGCAAGCCATCCCACTTCCATCAACTTTGTCTCCTTTATTCAAGAATCGAATACCTCCATGCTATATATGTATTCTTGATAGTTTCAAAAGTGTCCATTACAATTTAAGACTATTCCTCTATTTGTGTTCTTTCAAATGGTGAAAGCAAGACTTCCCACTTCCGTCAACTTCTCTCCTTTATTCAAGAATCGAATAGCTCCATGCTTTATACGTATTCTTGGTAGTTTCAAAAATGCCAATTTCAATTTAAGACTATTATGCTATTTGTGTTCTTTCAAATGATGAAAGCAGGACCTCCCACTTCCATCAACTTTGTCTCCTTTATTCAAGAACCGAATACCTCCATGCTATATATGTATTCTTGATAGTTTCAAAAGTGTCCATTACAATTTAAGACTATTCCTCTATTTGTGTTCTTTCCAATGGTGAAAGCAAGACTTCCCACTTCCGTCAACTTCTCTCCTTTATTCAAGAATCGAATAGCTCCATGCTTTATACGTATTCTTGGTAGTTTCAAAAATGCCAATTTCAATTTAAGACTATTATGCTATTTGTGTTCTTTCAAATGATGAAAGCAGGACCTCCCACTTCCATCAACTTTGTCTCCTTTATTCAAGAACCGAATACCTCCATGCTATATATGTATTCTTGATAGTTTCAAAAGTGTCCATTACAATTTAAGACTATTCCTCTATTTGTGTTCTTTGAAATGGTGAAAGCAAGACTTCCCACTTCCGTCAACTTCTCTCCTTTATTCAAGAATCGAATAGCTCCATGCTTTATACGTATTCTTGGTAGTTTCAAAAATGTTTATTGCAATTTAAGACTATTATTCTATTTTTGTTCTTTCAAATTGTTTTATTTGAGATATTGTTGAATGATACTTTGATATTTAGATATATTAAGATGTAGAATTCAGTTTTAGGTAGCAGCTGTTAGAGCAATATTAGACTTTGAGTCGAGGAGAGGATGTTTGATTGGTGTAATCAACTGCCCATGAGACTCCTGGAACCCGTGAACTGTTAACACCTGAGAACAGGATCTTCCACA
Source organism: Hermatobates lingyangjiaoensis (assembly GCA_026182355.1). Classification (NCBI taxonomy): domain Eukaryota; kingdom Metazoa; phylum Arthropoda; class Insecta; order Hemiptera; family Hermatobatidae; genus Hermatobates; species Hermatobates lingyangjiaoensis. The sequence goes on from JAPFBL010000157.1 coordinate 713,958, forward strand.
TACTTATTGCCACCTGGTTGACACAACTGATAACCTGCCATATGGACTTTACAGCCAATAGTAACAAAAATCCTTTTAATTGCATTTAATCTATGACTAATCAGCATGGTTCAGAATGTTCGCAGATTTATCAGTCTTAGTTTGATGGAAATCGTACGAGAGTAAACGAGAGTAAATATTTTCTGCCAGTTATCTGACATAACTTCACACCACACAGCGCTGAGTGGTTGCTAACCGCACGAGATATATAGAGTTATATATATCACATACAACTTTTTCAAATGGGTTTGACACATTTTGTTTGGAAAACTTGAAATTGCACTCTCATCCCTTGTCATATGATTTATATTCATGTTAGATTTATTTATCCTTCTAGACAGCAATTATTATTGTACTCGTAGATAAATATATATCTAATAAATTACTCACCATTGTATATGCTATTACATTTTAGAAAAAAAATACTAATAAAAATGTCTCATAAATGCTTTATGAAATACAGTGTATGCCTTTTTCATGTTGTATTTAATATAGCAATAAACCAGGGAACAATATAAATTAAAACCATTGAAAATATACAAAAGGAATACCAATTTAATAACTTATATATAAGTCATTCTTAAAAAGATTTCACATAAACACGTGAAACAACAATCAATGATCAAACCACAATAAGAAAACCCTTCCAATAAGGACCCCTTTCCAAGATTAGCCAAACAACTTGATTTTAATATAGTGTTTTCTAATCGTAATAACGTGGGTAATATGTTAATAAAAAACTCTCCAAGCGAATTTGAGTCCGCTGGTATTTATAAAATTCCGTGCAAAAATTGCCATAAAATTTATATTGGTCAAACCGGTAAATCATTAAAAACACGTGTAAAACAACACCAATATAACGTAAGTAGACAGGAAAACAGTAGTGCCTTATTCTTGCATATAAAAAATGAAAATCATCAATATTGATTGGACAGGAGCTAAATTTATTACCTATGAAAAATCAATGTCGTTAAGAAATATTATTGAATCGTCTCTAATTAAATTTAATAGATCTAATATTATAAACATTAGTAACGGTCTCTTCAAACTTGATACTTTCGTCACGAGGGCAATAGCCTCTTCAAAGAGGGTTGACAGCTAGCGGATAGTTTTTTACTTTTTCTTACAGTACTCCTTTGTTTCCCCAAACATCCCTTTCTGGACATTAGTCCCTTCCTGTGCTTTCACCCTTTTAAAATACCACTCTTCCCTCCCACTCTTCTCAACTCCTCACCAGATGTTTTTTTTGCATCTAGTGTTCAGTTGGGTTTTTGACTCTGACGAAGACCGCTTGTTACGGTTGAAAGATCTTAGTCTTGTTTTCCCATTTCTTATTGTGGTTTGATCATTGATAAGTCATTCTGGACATTAGTTCTTTCCTGCGCCTTTATCCTTTTCAAATACCACTCTTCCCTCCTACTCTTCTCAACCCCTCACCAGATGTTTTCTGCATGTCGTGTTTCAGTTGGGTTTTTGACTCTGACGAAGACCGCTTGTTACGATTGAAAGATCTTAGTCTTGTTTTCCCATTTCTTATTGGGGTTTCATCATTAATGACTTATATATTTCATTTTAAGGGTTAGTAGACCACTCAAATGCAAGATATTTGAGTATGGATGGAATAGAAGTGTTGAGGAAAGATATGTGTAGTCTTATAGAAAACAGGTACCTATTATAATAAAGGTATAACCTGCACCATCTAAATAACTTCTAATATCAAGGGAAACTAATGTAATAACGTATAAAATTGTGAACAGAGATAATAAACCTAAGAAGTTTATAGAAATTTCACGGGAAACTTTGTGCAATTAAGATATAAGATTTTTTTTATTATTTTCCTAAGCTCAGTGGTTAATTATTTCTTTGATTTTTTTTTTATTTTGATGTAATATAGTTATACGAGGTGTGTAAATAAAGTAGTGAGACTGGCAACGTAGCTTTCGATCTGGCAACGCTGGAGACGCGTGGCCTTGAGTAGCGTCAGGTGCACGTGTGATGCGCCTCCAGTATGAATCTGAACTCGCCACAGTCATTTGTTTGTCCGTAGCGTTGGTTTTCGTGAAATGGTTTTTTCTTGAGCGTTTTAAAAATGAGTGACCTCAAAGTTAAGCAGCGGTGTGCAATCAAATTTTGCTTCAGACTTGGACATAATGCAACCGAAACTTTTGAAAAACTTCAGGAGGCCTATGGAGAACGTGTTTTATCAAGGGCACAGGTCTTTCGGTGGTTTAAGGAATTTTCAGAAGGAAGAGAGTCGATTGAAGATGAACCACGAAGCGGAAGGCCTTCTACCAAAAAATGAAGTAGAAGGCCTTCTACTAAACGGTTAATCAGCACTTCTACCGTGAGGTCCTTGAAAGAGTTCGAAAAAGAGTCCTTCGTGTGTGGCCAAACATCAAAGACAAGTGGGTGTTGCATCACGACAATGCGCCCTGTCACACTGCCATCTCAATAAACGAGTTTTTGGCCAGTAAAAACATTCCTGTTGCTCCTCAGCCTCCTTATTCACCAGACTTGAGTCCTTGTGACTTTTTCCTCTTCCCGAGATTGAAAAATCACCTCAAGGGAACTCATTTCGGGACACTACAAAACATACAAACTGCTGTAACCGACCAGCTGAAGGCCATTCCAGAATCCGAGTTCCAGCAATGCTACAATGATTGGAAGGACCGTCTCCAGCGCTGTGTGGCTTCCGAAGGGAACTATTTTGAAGGTGACAATATCACATTGTAATTATATTTGAATAGAAAATTTAAAAAAATCAGTCTCACTACTTTATTTACACACCTCGTATATATTCCTGGCAAAATCTCCTGATCACTTTTAACTTAATGTTTTGCTATTCAGAAAGGAAATAGCTATGATTGGAGCAAACAATTCGATAAACTCACCGTTTAATCCTCTATTATATTAGCTTGTATCATAGCTATTATTGCATTATGCCAGATTGTATTAGTTTCCAACATTATTTAACCCTATTCTGTCTCTATTATTTATATATTTATTGAAAAACTTTCAGATTTACAATCATCATCTATTCATAACTATAAGTTCATAATCATTAAAATAATGTATAAAATGTCATATAAACTAAGCTAATTTACTCTTGTATTAATTATCTAAGCTATTATCTCCACCTAGGGCGAGCTTGTTTACTTAGCATTACAAAATATCAATACTTAGGGCATCTGTTAATTCTATTTAATCATCTATCTAGACAAACTCCAGTTATTATTATTGACTGTTAGTGTTTAATCCTTCCACGATTGCGTAACTTCAGTTAATTTTCTCCAACTAATGTATGCATTTTCATATTACACATGTTGACACGTATCAGGAGAGCCTAAGTCATTCTGCGTACTTTGTGAACTATTGAGATAGTCTAGTTACAGCTATATATCTCTAAGTAAGTTTTCTTTTGATTACGGAAATTATGATTTTCCGTAGCTAGTTATATTGCTCCATGATTCTATCACATTGGGATTAGTTTATAGATAATTTTTTTGTAACTACTTAATTGAATTTTTAAAACAAAACAACAGAAGTAAATAACATCTATTACTTGTGTAATTGTTTTTCATATACCAAACATATCACAAGTGTAAACTAAGATCAATGATCTATAAAAAAAAAAATGTAACAAAAAATATTAATGTGTGCATTATATTACGTATGTAATTACGGTGAAAATATTAGGCTGAAAAAATTATTTTTACGTAATTTTTGTTTAACTCTGACATCAGAGGGTTAATTATGCAAATATATTTCGTTGTAGGGATTACAAGTATAAGTGTCTAGTTTTATATATTGGCATTCTGTATATGTACATAGTATATAATCGATATATATATATATATATATATATATATACAAAATTAAAGTTTATATCCTCATCCCTCAATTTTTTCGTTTATTAACTTATTATCTTTTCATTTAGTTCACTAATTTCATTTAATTATAAATTAATTCCTAGTCACTTAACGCTTTCAAAAACATATTCTAAAAAAAGAAATTTTAATATTTCTTCAATGGGAGGAATAAAACTGGACAAATGCAAGTACATTAGTAGGTTTTCTTTACACTATAAAACGTAACTCTTTATGTAACCTTTGGAGCAGGACATCTAAGAAGGGCAAATTACCACTTAATTCTTCTTCCATTGTGAATTTGATTGTCGGCACTAATGAATTTAATTTTATTAGAAATCATCATTATTTATGGATTTAGAACAGATGGATAATATATCGTCAGTATGTCTAGACCATTTAAAATGACTAGGCAATTATTACATATGTTGAGGTAGATATGTAGATATAATAATATCCAACTCTACCTCTACCTCTCTTGAATTTTTGACTCTGACGATGACCGCTTGTTACGGTTAAAGATCTAAATTTTTTTCTCTTATTGTGGTTTGAACCTTCATTGTTGTTTCCCGTATTTATTGTGAAATCTATGTTTATATATACATTTATATTTGATGTAAATTATTTTCATATCAACATACATATAAAAAAGTTCAACGCATTTATAAATCAAACATATTGATGCAATCTAATTCCACATGCAATAAACATGTTGAACACATTACAAAATTAAATTAAGTGCTAATAAATAATGAAAAGTTAACACAACTTTTAATCATATTTGTTATAATTTAAGTGAAATACACATATTACATAATGAACAGTACTTACATATTTATGAATAATTATTAAACATTTAAAAAGATATTTCGTTAATGCATATTGCATCATTGATATTACGATGGGTCAAGCAAAAATCAAAGTCAAATTTTCTTAAGTTTTTCATAACTTTTAAACGTATGAAATGAATAAATTTAACTATTTATTATTTACTTACTTTCTCTCAATCTTTGACCTCTTTCTAAGTTGTATAATTTTGTTTTCTTACAACAATAGGCAGCTTTTTTATAAAATGAAATTTTACATATACACATTTTGGTCATCTACTCTGTACGGGCATGGTATTTGGATAAGCAAAATGTACGTTAGTTTGGTCGTAGTAAGTCAATATTATTGTAGAATAAAAAGCTAATGAAACAGTCTCCGCATATAACAATTTAATCGTATAAACAACGCGTTTCGAACACTTAGTGTTCTTCTTCAAACATTAACTAAGGGTGAATGTGCATATGATTTATACAAAATGTGCGACTATGTCATTTACAATGAGTAAATACCACATAATAACTGATTGTACTATGTTAAAAGTTAATATTATTGTAGTTTTATGAGTTTGGAGGATCTCTTGCGTTATTTGTAATGTTACTATGGAAGTTTATTGTTTGAAAGATGTTTTCAGTGTTTGGTGTTAAAATATTTTAGTTACTTTTAGATTTCAGTTGCTGTTTAACATAGGATATAGGAATGATTTCATAAGAGACTAGTGTTTATCATATTCATAAGTGTTGTTTGCTTCTCTCTCTACTAATTCATTTCGATGTTTACTAACAGTTGCTTTAACTGAAGTCAAGCTGTATTCTGGACTCAAAATTTTATAATTTCTCTTAAACTAATTTTAATATTCTATGATATATGCATTTTTTATCTCCATAATACTTATCTGTTATTGTAAATATTAACATTTCATTTAATTTAAAGTTTTTTAATTTTTAATTTTATAATTTTTAAGTTTTTTTTTAATTGTTATTTTTTTTAAATTTAAAGACATTACATCTTGCTAGTTGTTGATAATGGCTCTGCTCGAATACAATAACAAAAAGAAAAAAAAATTCCTGTTTGTAAAATAATATACAATTTTCATAATTAAGAACACGCACTTTACTTTTTCGGTAAACATTTCAATATCGGGGTTCTTGATTTCGCCTCATACAGCGTTACAAAGGTGATGCTAGTTTCTGCATCAAGAGATAGTTCAATATTGTAAACTGAACTTTGAATGGTTTTTTGTTTGTTAACTAATCTGAATATTAATTAAAATTTCTTTTTAAAGTCAAAATTTTCTTTTCATAAGACGTTGGAGGTGATTTTATCTATCCTAATATTAATGATCAAACCACAATAAGAAATGGGAAAACAAGACTAAGATCTTTCAACCGTAACAAGCGGTCTTCGTCAGAGTCAAAAACTCAACTGCTGGGTTTGGGTTGAGTTGGGTTTTTCACTCTGACGAAGACCGCTTGTTACGGTTGAAAGATGTTAGTATTGTTTTCCCATTTCTTATTGTAGTTTGATCATTGATTGTTATTTCACGTGTTTATGTGAAATCTTTCTATCCTAATATGAATAAATGATCAAACCACAATAAGAAATGGGAAAACAAGACTAAGATCTTTCAACCGTAACAAGCGGTCTTCGTCAGAGTCAAAAACCCAACTGATATCAAAAACCCAACTGATATCAAAAACCCATCCTAATATGAAAATAATGGTTCAAGTAAATCTAGAATATATTCATGTTGTGGTCAAATTTAGAATATTTGCTTCTGAAATGGATGCCATCGTATGTTATATCGTATGGTTTAATAGTATTCAATATTTTGTTCAAAATTTTATGCAGTAAAAAAATTATTTTATATAGTTTTGTTAGAATGTATGTTATTTAAGATTTAGAAGTTATATTTTGTAATATTTCTGAGTACAGCTGTTTTAAAATTGCATAAATGCAATTTTAAAACTTTTCGGTTATTAACGAGGTAATCAATTATTTCAACTTTTAGATTCAGTAAATAATGGTTAAAGAGCGGTAAGGGGTAATGTGAAAAAATTGAGGAGAATGGTGTTGGAGTTAGAATAGGGCCGAGAGAATGTCGTATTGGGAGGGAACTTGCAACCAGGCGTAACAAATGGCTTCTCCAGTCCTTGTTTATACCTGCACCCCCTAAATACCTCTAAATGATATACACACGCTGTTCAGGGCACACACACCCTTCTTTTAGCAGACCGCTGGCAAATCTACCAGCAACATTTCTGATAAAATTACTGTTCTTTGTTATCAAAATACTTTATATATGTTAACTTATAACAAAAGTTATTCTTTCTATAATATTCATTACAACACATGCAAATATATATATATATATATATTTGTGTAATTGGGGAGCAGATTTTCGTTGATACAAATTTCATTAAACACATTTTGAACCTTTGTTCTCGTCTCTATTCTCTTTAACTTTTCTAATTTCCTAATCAGAGTTCTGAAGTTTTCCAGGATATGGAATAACAATTCTCCAAAAGTTTTATCTTGAAAACTCATTGTTGACAATATTCACTTTTACACAATTCACCGACGTTTCAGTCATCATTGACCATCTTCAGGGTGTTTTTCATGTGACCACGGCATGGGTTTCCTGCCGTTGTGTTTCCGGCGTGCTTGGTCGCCCTTTCTATTTTCGCCTGAGGACGGAACATCCAAAAATGTGAGTTTATAAGTGTGTCTCTTTCTCTGTGTGTTGCTTTTTTTCGTTGTTGTTACTTGTTACGGTTGAAAGACCTTTGTCTTGTTATCCCATTTCATTTTGTGGTTCAATCATTGATATATATATATATATATATATATATATATATATATATATATATCAAAAGTTTTAAAATATTCATCAGAAATGAAAATCAACTCATAAACTGCTGAACATATTCTGAGAAACATGACCAAGATATTTTGATAACTTTTTCATTAATCCATCGCTGTAACAGTTGTTCTTGAAATCCCAATGAAATATAAAGTCATAGTTATTGAGTTTCAGTAGAGTAAAGAAACAGTTTTGAAGTATATAAGAGTGGGATTATCTCATATTATTTATGTTACTTACAAAAAAAGAGACAAACATAGTTCTCATGGCAAAGTACAAAATAAATTCGTTTTAAAGAATCTGTACTATGATGAATAGTTTGATCTGGTCATTATTTACCTCAAATATGATTATTAAGACGAATAGGAGCGCCACTTGAATCAAATACACAATTATCATTCACATTTACCATGAAAAGAAGGATTTCACTTTTAATACATTTTAATTATTAATGTAAACATCCATTTGTTTCCGACACCAGTAAGTATGTAGTTGAACGAGGTATAGTTCTATGGTTTCAAGTGTAGTCGTCTTCTATTGTAGACAAAGACTGAGAGTTTTGAGCGCCTGACTAGTACATTTTATTGATTTTGTTGGTTCGTCTCAAACACACATAGCACATTTTCACCAGATCTTGAAAAAACACCTGTTATTCAGAGTAATTTGTTTGATGACAACAAATGTAATGGGATTTTCCTTTTCCTTTTTCGAATCCATATTTAAGCAATTAAATAGAGTAATCTTCCATTTCAGAATTATATGTACAGTTAGAAATTTGCAATGATTACAGTTTGCATATTACGGTAATAAAAGAGAATTTGTCTGTAAAAGTAATTTGTTTAAGATGACAATAAATTAAACATCAACTTAAACAAATGGCATTAATAAGCCAAGTTCACCATGGTAATCTAAAAAAAGCTTCAATATAGCAATAAAACGTATAGTATATTACAATTTTATATAAAAGACGTATTTTATTTACTTCAGTTACAAATGATTTCATTATAAATACACTAGTCGTTTTAAAATATATACGAACTGGTTAAATGAAAGAAATCATTTTGATTTCTGGGAAACTTCTTCAGAACAATGGAATTTATATTCATATTTAAATACTGATGCTACTAAAATTTTGTTTTTTTTTTCAATGTTCCATACATGTCTCTGTATATATGGCTCAAAATCCTGAATACTAAATGTTTGGAAGCTCCAAAGTAGATATAAGTAAGGTGTAAGAGCTATACACAATGTGTCAGTGAATTTTGAGTGAACACAGTAGTCATCAAGTCTACCAAGGCTCTGGTTCAAAATCAAAGTCATCATGGGGCCAGTGTAGCATGATGACTCACAAAGGAATATACCGGACCACTTCTGACCTCATGGCAATGAGTGACATTCATGGATCATTATGACAAAAAGAATCGATGTAGCATACGATCACTTGGATATTATACTTTGATACATCATACCCAACACAAGTGATATACTTCTTAATATTTTGATGCCCCTTAAAATTTATGGTTAATACTTATAGACTTATATTACTGCGGCCAAGGAACTTACATCATATTTGCATATCTTCCTGAAACTATGCAACCTTTTATTAAACCTTTATACGGCTACTTTTTACACTAAAATACTTCTAAATATTTTTTCATAATTTTTCATAGAGCACATACCAAAACTATTCCAGCATTTGTCAATTTTTACAAATACATAAATATTAATACAACATCAAATTGGATATTGATAAACCTAACGATAACCAGTGCTGTTAGAAAGTCAAAGTTGTTAAAGACATGTAGGTGGTTCTGACATTGACTTGCAGACAAAAGACAAATAAAAGTCTTAACACCGTAATGAAGCAACTTTCACACAGCATGAAACAAACTTTTCGACGTTAGAATGCACATATAATTTATCAGCCCAAATCAATTTATAAATTTGATCACACATGAAAAATACTTGTGATGTTATGGATGAATTTTCAACAAGATTTAGATAATCTCATTAGCACAAAACTGTCAATTTAATGTTGATCATTCGTGTTTGGTTATCATTAATGTCTATTTTATACTATTGTTAAATTATAGCTATAATTTACAGTTAAAAGTTGTTTTCAATTAAAATAATATTGGTCAAACTATTAACCAATATTAAATGTAAAATTAAAATAAAAAAAACTAATAATATAACTCAATAACCGAATTCACAAAAAGAACACCTACAAAAGAGATCATTGAACCCACTACTATATTTCGATTACCCCTTGAACAAGAAGATAGATGTGAGTCGCTCCAATGATAGGTAACAACTTTCGTCATACGACAAATTCGGAATAGAGCAAATGTACTGACAGTCGTTACCTATATTAGGTATGACTCACATCTAACTTCCTCATGATGAGGCAATTGAAATATAGTATCGGGTTTCTATCATTTCTTTTATTATTCTAGTTTATAAATATATTGGGTTTGATACATCATACCCAACACAAGTCATCAATATTACCCAACACGTTACTTCTCAATATTTCCATGCTATAAAATTTATACTTAATACTTATAGACATATATTATTGCGACCATGGAACTTACATAGCATTTACATATCTTCCTGAAACTATGTGACCTTTTACTAAACTTTGGATAGAAATACGATCAAAAACGGACAAATAAAATTCAATGGAAATAAAGAATGATCGATAAATTAAAAACACACTCTTGTCTCTAATCGTCTCTGAACCAGTACCCGTCATTTGCTGTTCTTAGAGAAAGGTCTGTTCTCAAGATGGTTCAAACCGAAAATTAGAGACTGTAAGTGTGCATTTTTAATTTCCCTATGCTTCATTATCTGCATTAAACTTTATATATGCATATTGGTATAAGTCTGCAGTAGAATTTTCTCAAACATAGATCGTTAAAATTTGAAACTTTCTCTCCATGCAGAAGTTTAGCGCTGGTTGATTCAATCGTTCGGTCAATTTTCCTCTCGTCTGGCTAAAGTTAATCAAAACATCTGTCTAACATTGTAAATGTGCTTGCATTTTATGAGCCTTCATTAGTCAAAAAAATCGCAAAACTGCAAACCTATTACAATGCATCTTTCAGGTGCTACTTTAACTTCACCCAGAAGAAAATAAAATTTTCCAAAAAATCCAAGCTACCAGAGCTAAACTTGTTGGTGCTTACAAGATTTTGAAATATGATATGATTCAAGGAATAAAATAAAACAAATTCATAGGAATAAACATATAGAAGAAATAACAAAAACTCACTATGGTACTATATTTCAACTGTGACGTCATTGAGTAGACAGATGTGAGTCACTTTGAAGACAAGTGAGTACTTAAGTCTGCCTCTTTGAAGAGGCACACAATCAGTGTTGTCAACTTATGAAAGAATGAAAGACAAATAAATACAGTAAATAAAATCAAATATAAGTGAATAAATAAATTAAAAAGAAGAAAAAATATTAAAAAAAGTTAAATATTAAAAATGAATAAACCAAAAAAAAAATTACAAAAATTGTATTAATCAAATTTATATAAATTATATATAATGGTTTGTTAACGTTTGAGAATTAAATTACAAGAGCAGATTTTACCTCTCAAAAGACAAGCAAGTGATTATAATAAGGACTTATGAGAAATATAGTAGGTGTAATGCTAATGAATTAAGTAAACTAAGGGGCAAGGTAGATAATGCTGGCAATATTGCGATTCTTGAAAGGAGATATATGTGAAATGGTAGATCTGAGATTAGCAAGTAAATCTCAGATTTGTCTGAGAGATTCTTCTTCTATGGGTACCATAAAAGAAGGTACTGATGAAACGAAGTAGGTTCGCTGATATTCCTTTGGGAACCAGAATTATGATGGTACACCAGAAGAGACTACAAGACTATTAACAAAGTTATGAGGATAACCAAGGATAGAAAAAATCAAGTTTAGTTGCTCAATTTGAAAGAAATTATCACTCAAAGTATTGAAAATATGACAAAGGCTTATGGACAGGTATTTGGGATGGCCTTTACATTAGAAGGAATCACAACTTCTAAAATCAGGTGAGCACACTTACCTTCCCCTTGCCAATCTTGCCAGATCTCACTGATTTAGTTTCAATGTGCTGTTTCTGTAGCAGTTTCTAAGACGAATTTCTGAATGCACCCCCAATATCATTTTGATATCTAGAAAAGTAGCACCTGCTTACCTCAAGGGAGGTACAGGTGGTGGTGGTTTAACCTGATTAAATCCTTAATTACTTGTTATTTATTCATTTTAAAATAATTAGATTGCACAATGTTTTCCTATTTATTTAGTTCTTCTTATCAACATTTAATATTTTACTTAACTCTTAATTTGTTTTTTCTATGCTCAGGTTTTTTATCTATTTTATTTTGGGCTAGCTAAAATAATTCTTGAATGAAAAAGACTTCAGTCCGTTCTTTGGGACGCCAGTGAGTTTATGTTACCAGTTATATATATATAAACTGGAATTTTCAAAAGAACACACAGAAAACAAATCACTCAACTCACCTCTATATTTTGATGTCCTCGTCTTCAGGAATAGATGTGAATCGCTCCAAAGGCTGATAACGACTCATTATATATATATATATAAATCAAAATATTAAAACGGTCCAAACCGGACAGATATATAAATGAAAAAAGACAACAAATAGAAGAAGCGAGAAAACTTACTGGGTCGATATTTCGAACTGATGTTCGTCGTCAGGGAGAAGAAGGGAAGAAGAAGGGAAGAGGAAGAGGCACGTGCGTCCACTCGCACTTACTTTTAATGACTGCTTCACAGTACAAATTCTCAAAATAGTTGCAAAAGATGAGAAAAGGTTAACTTTGAGAGCCTCTGAGGAGGCTCACATTTGGTTACTTAATGCTCGCTCCCCACCTGGCCTCAATCTCAAACGTTAGGTTTTTTTTTTATTTATTTTTTTTTTATTGCTATTTATATATATATTTTTTTTCCCTCACTCTCTTTCTCCTCTTCCTCTTCGCCACTTCTGTCCTCCTTTCTACCTTTTCCCGACTTATACGGTACGCGTGTTCGCTCGTGGTGGAATGGTGTCGTTCACGGGGGATTAGCCTGCAGCGCCTCGAGCTACTACAACTGGTGACCGCCGCCTGGAGCCCCCAGTAGCCCTCTGCTTGTGCGAGTGGACGCACGTGCCTCTTCCTCTTCCCTTCTTCTTCCCTTCTTCTCCCTGACGACGAACTTCAGTTCGAAATATCGACCCAGTAAGTTTTTTCGCTTCTTCTATTTGTTGTCTTTTTTCATTTATATATATATATATATATATATATATATATATGTTTTATTAAAAGTAATGCCCAATTTAACTTTTACACTTTTTCTTATCCGTTTTTCAAGTGTTCTCATACTTGACTTCCATGGTTCTGGAACTAAAAACGTAAGTTCACCAAAATTTTTATTACTATACACCGACATGTTTCGGTCATCGTTGACCATTTTCAAGGTTAAAGAATATATAAAATTATTAATGATCGAAAAGTGAATAACAATTAAAATAAACTAAAATAAACATAACGAGTCCATAACACATATTCACAACTAGGGAGGTTATCAAAGGTAAAGGTATGTTGAGGTTTCACCAGGCTCTTGGTGTAAAAGTGTACTCAAGTGTAAAAGTTAAATTGGGCATTACTTTTAATAAAACGTGTATAAATGAAGGCCTGCTCCCCAAATATATATATATATATATATATATATATATATATATATATATATATATATATATATATATAAAAATAAATCAATGATCAAACCACAATATGAAACAGATAAAAAATACTAAGATCCTTATATCTTCACTCATATATTTGATAATCTTATTAGCCTAAAAGAAAATGATAATTGTAGAGATAGAGGTAACGGTTTTTTTATGAAACACTTATCCGTTAAGTGTTCTTCACTTACATATAGTAGACTCTTTAAACTACATTGCAATTGAATCGTAATTAGTTGATAATGAACTATTGAAAATGAAAAAAATAATCCATGTTTATTGATTGAAATCATCTACATTCATTATTTCAAAAGAATAATTAAATAAATAGGCTTAAAATAAATAAGGATAATTGTAAACTAATGATTTTTAGCAATGATTATTAATCCTATCTAAGTAAAATTGATGAGAAATAACAAATGAATCAAACTTTGCGGGATAGGCCAACAAGCCACAGAGTCCATTTACGAGGGTCTAACTCTAGTCTAACCTTTTACACCCCCAGTCTATCCTACCGCAGACCCGACTCGCCGTCGACCCATCTGGCTACGACACGATGCCTGCGTCGTTTGTCAAAATAGAAATTGGTCAATTATCAACAGACTTTAACACTAAGAGTGTTTATAATTAGTGCCTATAAAGGTAAAATGTTGCTACATCAGAATATTTTTCTACATTTATTTGTTAAGACCATCAGCTTATACAAATTTTCCTCCAGGACTGAAATCATCTAATGATTTCAAAGAAACATTACATGGAAAGAAAATTTAGGTGACAAATATTCTTCACAAGAAATATAGCTTACATTCTCATTGATACCGAAATGACAAAACTCATCATTTTAAACACAAAAGATATTTCAATTTAATAACAATAATATTTTAACTGGACTGTGAAGAAAACAATCAACAAAGGACAACAAACGCTTTAGAGTAATCTATAAGTACACAGTAAATGGAAAAACACACTTGAATTTCCTAATTTTTGGTTTAACCGTCATCAGGAGAGAAGAGGACACCAAGCGCACTTACAAAACAGCGTTTGGGGAAATATAAAATTAATTTTAGAAAGGAAAAGAAAACAATGTAAAAACATAGAGAAATAAATATAAAAAAATAAAACAAAAAAAATATAATTTTTTATAATCGTTTTAAACACTTCATCTCTTTAAGCTTAGCCCTGGTGTACTATGCGCGTTCAGAAACAAAATATTCGCCTCCTTGGATGCTGGTGCTCATAGGATTGGCTCGGTCATTAAGGAGTTTTTTCCCTTTGCTCTCCTCTTCTCCTTCTATATCATCTATTTTTCCTGAAGCCCTCTCCTTATTATATCGCAAACCACCGAACCTCTGAGGCATTTCTCCCATCACTCTCCCTTGAACTGTACGCTTGGGAGGGGAATGGTGGAGTGTGGACGGATCAGATGCCAAACCTGTCATATCATCAACCCTAATCCTTTTTCTTACTTCCCCAAATAGTAATATTACTACCCTTGTCCTCCCCACACCTCATGCATCTCGGTTAATTGCGTTTACCGTTTGGACTGCACCAGTGTGATGCATACTACGTTGGTACAGTTCAGCTTACATATGAATGGCCACAGGCATTCGGTTGGTCAACGAAAAAACCTTCCTATTGTTATCCACTCTAATTCACATGGACTGGACTTTAATCACTGCTTCCGTGTCCAAGTCTTTAATCAGATCCTTGTACCGTCTTCTCGGGTTACTTTAAGTGCTTCAGAGGAGGCAATTATCTATCTTCTTAAAGCCCGTTCTCCTCCTGCCCTCAACTTGTACCGTTAATTTTTTGTTGTTATTATTATTATTTTTTAATTATTTTTTACTTTTTATTTATTTATGTAATTTTTTAAATTATTCTTTAATTTTTATTTTTTTTTAAATTGTTCATTGCTTCCTTTAATATTCTTCTCCTTCTGTTATGTTTAGTTGCTATTATTTGTTCTTTTTTAGTTATTTTTCTGTCTGTTGTTAGTAGCTTACCTACGGCGGCCAGCATTTGAAACAGAAAAACTAAGTGTTACATTACAAATAATTTGTAATTTAATACATAGTTTTTCTGTTTCAAAATTTACACTTTTGCTCATGAAAAAGGTTTTAAATAAAGACTGAAACATTGGCAATGAGAGTTTAATTTGAACCTGAAGAACTAACCGAGTCCGGATCAACTTTAGTTATATATATATATATATATATATATATATATATACATGTATATAAACACATGTATATCACATAAAGTCACTGCCCGATTTTCACTGCAGTAAATTTAATTTATTTAGTTCATCTAATCGTTTTAATAAATTGTATATATACCTACAGTACATAAAATAAAATATTATATTATATTATATAAAATACGTATATAATATTATCATATATATTACAATGATATATATATATATATATATATACAAAAGTGTTCGTGTTAATATATATACTCTTGCGCCCGTGAATCATTTAAAAGTGTTTTAGACTGTAGATTAAAAAGCCTGTAGGCTCCCCATTAGGCTTAGTTCCAAGAAGTCAAGTACAGTCTTTCAATGAAATTGATGATAGCTGTTTATGATTTAAAGTTCATAATGTTGATTAAGTTGTGATATTTCAAATACGATATAAAAAAAAGTACTATCAACTGAGCTCTTCATAAATACTTGTTTGTAACCAAGATTAAAATTACATTGATAAATAACTTAAGTCAAAATCTATAGCCCATATGTTGATATAATTGAATATTCTATGAAAATTTAATAATAACTCGTTAGTTTATAAAATTGTGTAAAATGGAAGAAAAAACACATATTTTTAATTATCTAATAGGTTTTTTACATTAGAATTGATTAAGTGAAATAAATAAATGGACCAATTTTAATAATAATTTATATAAATGAAGCGCGGTACAAGAAACAAATTACTACTTGTATACTTAGGAAATGCTATTACAAAAGTATTACCTTCCACTAATTGTTTTATGGCGAGGGAAGTTGATAGATGAATTAATTTATGATAGTCTCCAAAGTGATAAGAAGTAGAATTCATTAAGATAGATGAATTACGGTTGTTCTGAATCGGTGGAACAATTTACTTTAACTAAGATAAATCTTACATTTCTATTAATAACAATAGATTGTGAAAATAACGTTCTTATTAGATTGAGTACACCACCCACTGTGTGAAGATATCCACAGTGGTCGACACTAATTTCCCAACGCAGAAAAAAATGAAACAATTAGTGTTACAGGCTATGACTGCCTTATTTAACACTAAATTAGTTCATGCCAATCTTGACTCTCTCGTTTTTGATGCCATGAAAATTATAAGTTTCTAAAAAATTATGTTTCTGAATGTATTATAGAAATTCCTTTTTTTGTATAACATTTGTTTCCAGTAAATAAGGCAGTAATTACAAATTAAAACGACATATGCACATACATGGGTTGACTTTTGTCTTTTTTCTGTAACACTTACTTTGTTTAGGATGACTGTTAAAATTGTTGAAGTATTGAAATAGAAGTCTTGGTATTTAGTTTTCATTCGTTTTTCCTAACTGTTATCAAAGTATATATAACAAAAAACAGAACAAAACACTGATTAGGGCCAATATTTTGAACGGGCAGTTCTTCATCAAAGAGAAGATCTTTTCTTTATGATTTAAGACCCCGTAGTGTTCTTGCGAACTCGGTCGTCCTCCTCCGAAGAGGGAAAAGCCCGTAACCCTGAGACCAAGGCTTGCGCAAATAGTAATCAAACTACTTTGGGGCGTCATTGTGTGGAGTCATAGTAAGAATGACACGACTTCAATAGAGAGATCGCAAATCTCTTGTAGGCTAAACGCCACCTGTATTGGTAGTTAGGGAGACTCTAAGGTCTCCCATTGGCTCAGTGCCACCTGTACTGAACATATAAATGGCGTGATGGGGTAGGTATGGTTAAAAATAATACAGTAAAAAAAAAAGAATAGTATTTAGTTAACCTATGATATTATTGTAAATTAGACATAAATATAATAAAACGTATTGCTTGCCAACATGTCGGAGGACTGTCGGAAAGCCGTGGTACGCAGTGTGGCAGGAATGTGTTTCTGGGTAGGCAAGTAGTACTACAAAGCTTCGCAGGGTTCAGTTTGATTTAGTTCACTCTCGTAACTACCCAGACGACATGCAGTAGCACTGAATAGCTTGAGAATCAAACACAGAAGCCTGACTCATGGTTTCCTTCTTACGTGGGATTGTGGACCGCTTTGTAACCCTGTCATGTACCTTTAACTGAAGAGTCATTGCACTAGAGATGCACTAGGAAGAATACGAGAGTGTCACATCACCTAGCATTAGCCTTATGATCACGAAGAACGGAAAAGGTATTAAGCTTTTTAAAAGAACATAAGATATTCATGCAAATATAAAGTTTATGTGATTTTAATTTTCACTGAACAGCGCTAATGTCCCTAAGGTGATCGATCCGCTTTGTAAAAAAAAAATGTTCTAGAGTTTCCAATACTCAACTTTACTATAAGTAAACATCATATGAAACTTATTCACAACTTATTTCATTTCGTTTATGTTTTTTTTACTTTACGTCAGAAAATTAAAATCACTTTATTATGAAATTGTAAAAACTGCCATCACTTTCCCTATTTTAACGACCGTCTGCTGTGGGAAATATGCTGTAATATGTTGGCAAAATAACGAGACAGATTGGAGAAAATCGAGAAAAATATTAAGAATCAAGTATCAGATGAATTTAATGTTGTTTTAATCTATGTATGTCTAAAGGAAAGACTACTAAGAAAATTTACAAATATATATAATGTTATTTTTAAATATAATGTACTGGTAAAACAAAAAACATGGATTTAGCAATTTCCATTTCAACTCAGTTAAAAACACGATACATTATATTTGGTTAGTATGAAAATGCTTGTAGCTTGTAGTGTTTATTTAAGTAATGTGGTGAGGATAATCTTAAGCTAATATCATATTCTGTTTATCCAGCGAAATTTACACTTGCTAACTTCAATCTCAGCTTTAGAAAAACTCATTGCAAAGTCACACACTCAGTTGATAGAGAATTGCATTCAACAAAAAAGCACTAGTTTATTAGGGTCTTCGTCATTTCTATCATAAAATATAGTTCAAATGTGTATTTCAAAGTACTATAATTTATGCATGATACACTACGAAATCAGATTGAATGATAAGCTGCTATTACGAAAATAAAAGTACTAATTCAGGGGATAATAAACTGAAAATAAGTATATTCTTTAAGGTTATAAATTAAGATATATAGTGTTGAATATATATATATATATATATATATATATTATATATATTATATATATATATTGGTAAATTTTGGTAGCAGTCCCTCCTGTAAACATACATTGTTAAAAATCTGACCATATTTTGCTGAAACTTGTTTCTTACTAAGTTTTTCAAGTTTTCTAAATAGAGTTCTTGTCACTATATCCACAGTATACAATATTCTTCCGATAGTCGACATGTTACATGAGTCCATGTTTCTGCTGTCCTCAGCCATTATCAAGACATAAATGAGTTTTGAAATAATTTGTTCCTTTATATAAGAGAAGTAAAATTCGTTGAGAAGGTTGGGGATTAAAGTTGTTTGTCTAAATTCATTGGGTTGAGTGACCTGGTTAGGGGTTTGTTGCCTCTACCTGGAGAGGTCCCACTTGACCTGGGGTTGATTTAAATAGTTTTAATATTTTCTCACTATTTTCCAACTGGATGTTAATATATGGCTTCGTTTTCTGTATGAGTATGGCTTCTGTTATTTTGAGTCTATGCTGGTCCTGTTCTTTTTTTATTATTCTGGTTCCTTCGACAAGCGCTTCTCTGGTTAGCTTTGTATGGTGGACTTGCTCTGTGTGTTTTTTGGGGGCTCCGGATATCAAGTGCATGGTCAGTCTTCTAGAGAGTGTAGTAGTAGTCATTCCAATGTATGAGCGTTTTTGGGTTTCACAGTCCCCATAGTTGCATTGGTACTCATACACTAGATTTGTTTCCTTCAGTGGAGAGTTTTTGCAGCGGCTGTTATTAGTCATAAAAAGGCTACTTATTGTAGGGCTCTTATAATAAGTAACCAGTGAGACTCTATCATTTTCATTTTTGCACTTTGTGTTGTTTCTTATGATGTCCTTCAGTATCCTTTCATCAATTTTATGCTTGTCAGAATATAGGTTCCTGTAGTATATTTTATGTATGGTTCCAGCTGTTTTCTCAATTCCTTTCCTGTTTTCCCTTGTGTGTAGATATTCCTTCAGAATTTTGTCAAATTTTCCATTTGAATAACCGTTATTGACAAATGCCTGTTTGGTCCTGTTGATATTGGTGTGGAAAATCTCCCAGTTTGAAGCTATTTTGTAGGTCCTGTGTACTAGGGCTTTTATTGTTGAGTCTTTGTAGCGTTGCGGGCATTCACTATGGGCATTGAGGTAGTTGGAAGTATTAGATGATTTGATATGTACTGAAGTTTCCACCATTCCATTTTGTATATTGATATTTACATCCAAGAAATTGATTTTCTTGTTTATGGATCTCTCTATTGTAAATTTTAATACTGACTCTTCTTCAAAGGCATTTTTCAGGAGCTTCGATCATTCCATGCTGTTTGCTATGACAAAACAATCATCAACATCACCTTGGCAGTAAATCTGAGGCTTAAATTTCTGGCCTTTTCTTCATGACATTGTTTTCTACAATGACACATATAATATTAGCCAGAGTTACTCAAAGGTGAACATGTGCAACCCATTGTTTGCAAATACAAAATCCATCAAATTTGATGAAGAAGCCTTGCCTTGCCTTTGAAGAAGAGTCAGTATTAAAATTTACAATAGAGAGATCCATAAACAAGAAAATCAATTTCTTGGATGTAAATATCAATATACAAAATGGAATGGTGGAAACTTCAGTACATATCAAATCATCTAATACTTCCAACTACCTCAATGCCCATAGTGAATGCCCGCAACGCTACAAAGACTCAACAATAAAAGCCCTAGTACACAGGACCTACAAAATAGCTTCAAACTGGGAGATTTTCCACACCAATATCAACAGGACCAAACAGGCATTTGTCAATAACGGTTATTCAAATGGAAAATTTGACAAAATTCTGAAGGAATATCTACACACAAGGGAAAACAGGAAAGGAATTGAGAAAACAGCTGGAACCATACATAAAATATACTACAGGAACCAATATTCTGACAAGCATAAAATTGATGAAAGGATACTGAAGGACATCATAAGAAACAACACAAAGTGCAAAAATGAAAATGATAGAGTCTCACTGGTTACTTATTATAAGAGCCCTACAATAAGTAGCCTTTTTATGACTAATAACAGCCGCTGCAAAAACTCTCCACTGAAGGAAACAAATCTAGTGTATGAGTACCAATGCAACTATGGGGACTGTGAAACCCAAAAACGCTCATACATTGGAATGACTACTACTACACTCTCTAGAAGACTGACCATGCACTTGATATCCGGAGCCCCCAAAAAACACACAGAGCAAGTCCACCATACAAAGCTAACCAGAGAAGCGCTTGTCGAAGGAACCAGAATAATAAAAAAAGAACAGGACCAGCATAGACTCAAAATAACAGAAGCCATACTCATACAGAAAACGAAGCCATATATTAACATCCAGTTGGAAAATAGTGAGAAAATATTAAAACTATTTAAATCAACCCCAGGTCAAGTGGGACCTCTCCAGGTAGAGGCAACAAACCCCTAACCAGGTCACTCAACCCAATGAATTTAGACAAACAACTTTAATCCCCAACCTTCTCAACGAATTTTACTTCTCTTATATAAAGGAACAAATTATTTCAAAACTCATTTATGTCTTGATAATGGCTGAGGACAGCAGAAACATGGACTCATGTAACATGTCGACTATCGGAAGAATATTGTATACTGTGGATATAGTGACAAGAACTCTATTTAGAAAACTTGAAAAACTTAGTAAGAAACAAGTTTCAGCAAAATATGGTCAGATTTTTAACAATATATATATATATATATATAATCAACAGGAAAACGATCCACAAAAGGCAACAAACGTTTCACAGTAAACTGTAGGTAGTGATTAAAAGGACGAACACACTTATTAAATTAGAGACTTCGAATATCTAAATTACGAAATTGTGTTTAAATTGTATTAGACCATATGTATGGATAATATCTTCAGAATGTAGGAAATTTTGCTACAAAAATGATTTGTCACTAGATTATTTTTGGAGGGAAATCTGCTATCGAAGTAGCTATTCAAGATATTGGTATGTATTCAATCTTACGTATGGTGGTGATATAACTAATCTAACGCTTCAAGTATATTCACTTCAGTATACTCAAATATACATGATACTAGACTTAACAGACTAGTGAAAGAAACATGCAAACTGCTCTTGTTTTTAATAGTAAATTCAAAAACATGTTCAGAGCAATTATTTTCAATGGAAAAATTAATTTTGTACTAATTTAAACTGTGCTAATTATAAACAAATAATAGTACTCTCTATAATGAACATATTCCTTTCAATTTTTTGATGCAAGATATTGAATATTTTTTAAAATCTCAAACAGAAATTCAAAGTTGTTTAATAAGTTATTATATCCTTAAATATTAACAGGAAAACATTAAATCTGTAGACATTGCAATGCCTCTACTACTAGTACCCAATCATTGCTACTTGTCAATGGCTCTCTAGAAGGGTGGTTTTCTGACACTGCAGCAGATGAAGATAAATCAGTATTCTCCAGATGCCTCACAGGACGTGACACTGTAAGGGCTGTTCAAGCACCATTCAATTAACGATTAATGGATAATTTGAAACTATTATCAAATTTCCTGACAGATTTCATCGATGTTTCATTATAGATATGATCATGACTGTGCAATCATAAGAACAGGATTTAGTGTCATTCAATCCAAATAACATAACTAAATTATATATATATATATATATATCAATGATCAAACCACAATAAGAAATGGGAAAACAAGACTAAGATCTTTCAACCGTAACAAGCGGTCTTCGTCAGAGTCAAAAACCCAACTGAACACTAGATGCAGAAAACATCTGGTGAGGAGTTGAGAAGAGTGGGAGGGAAGAGTGGTATTTTAAAGGGTGAAAGCACAGGAAAGGACTAATGTGCAGAAAGGGATGTTTGGGGAAACAAAGGAGTACAGTAAGAAAAAGTAAAAAACTATCCGCTAGCTGTCAACCCTCTTTGAAGAGGCTATTGCCCTCGTGACGAAAGTATCAAGTTTGAAGAGACCGTTACTAATGTTTATAATAAGAGATCTATTAAATTTAATTAGAGACGATTCAATAATATTTCTTAACAACATTGATTTTTCATAGGTAATAAATTTAGCTCCTGTCCAATCAATATGATGATTTTCATTTTTTATATGCAAGAATAAGGCACTACTTTTTTCCTGTCTACTTACGTTATATTGGTGTTGTTTTACACGTGTCCTTAATGATTTACCAGTTTGACCAATATAAATTTTATGGCAATTTTTGCACGGAATTTTATAAATACCAGCGGACTCCAATTCGCTGGGAGAGTTTTTTATTAACATATTACCCACGTTATTACGATTAGAAAACACTATATTAAAATCAAGTTGTTTGGCTAATATTAGAAGGGGGTCCAATGATTCGTGGTATGGCAAAACTATAGAATTTGATAATAAAAGGGGCTCTGTTGAAGTATTAGAGAAAGTTTTTTTAGCACCCTTCAAAGCTAAATGGATATAAGAAGAGGGGTATTTTAATGAAAGGGCAATTGACCTAATGTTATTACTCTCTTCATTAAGAAATTCAGGAGAGCAAATTCTTAACGCCCTCAAAAACATATTTCTAAAAACAGAAATTTTAACATTTTTTGGATGCGAAGAATAAAAGTGAACGTATGCAAGTACATTCATAGGTTTTCTATATACACTAAAGCGTAACTTATTAGGTAACCTATGGATCAGGACATCTAAGAAGGGCAAATTACCACTTATTTCTTCTTCCATTGTGAATTTGATTGTCGGCACTAATTTATGATATATATTATTTAGTAATTTCTTCCCGATCCGGCGACGGTTCGTAGATACCAAAGTATTAAATCTACTCAGCGTTACTGATTGTTTGTCATTAAGAAAAATTTCATCATTATAGTTATATATATATATATAGACAAAATTAATGGTTAAGAGTACCCGGTCAGTTCTTGGGATAATGGTTATAATTGGAATAACAATTATGAGTTTCTATGAGGATATAAGAAGAACATAGAACTGATCGAGTCCTGATAAAGTTTATTTTTTTTTCTATTTTACGGTGGATAATTTTATCAATATATATATATATATATATATATATATGATAAAATAAAAAACGAAGGAAACACACAGAAAGACACAGACATAACTCACATCGATATTTCGACAATCGTCGTCATCAGGAGGTGCGAAGAGCGAAGAGCGAAGAGTCCCGCAGGAAGACAGGGCGGTACTGAACTCGGAAACCGCAGCCAGTACCCCCACCACTTACCACCAAGCGGGGGAAGGGAGGGAAGGAAATGAAGAGCCAAATTAAGACGTAAAAGGAACGAGTAAAAATTATAACTATAAAAAAATTATAAAAAAGTAGATAAATCAAATTAAAATTAATAAAAATAATAAATAAAAAGTAAAATAAAAAATAATAAATAAATAAATAAAAAATAATAAATAAATAAATAAAAAATAATAAATAAATAAATAAAAAATAATAAAGAAATAAATAAATCATAAATAAATTATCGGTTGAGGTTGAGTCCGGGGGAAGAGCGAGCATCAAGTAAGCATATGTATGCCTCCTCTGAAGCTCTTAGGGTAACTTTATTGTTGGATTCGGGGATCTGTTTCAGGATCTGAACCCTGAAACAGTCATTGAAACTGAGTCCATGCGAGTTCGCATGGATGGCTACAGGATAGTTACTGCGTTGACCGACTGAAGCCCTATGACCATTCATACGAAGGCTCAACTTATTAGAAGTTAAGCCAACGTAAAAGGAGTCACACTGAGTGCAATCGAGTCGGTAAACACAGTTGCTCGAGGTACAGGAGGAATTGACCTGAACCGGGTAGGAACTATGGTGGAGAGGGGAATCGAAGGAAGGATTAGGATTAACAATCAGGCAAGTTTGACAGCCACGGCGTCCACATTGTTTCATTCCAGGAACAGGATTGGAAGGCTGAGGGGAAATATGAGAGAAATCCCCTCAGCCTTCCAATCCTGTTCCTGGAATGAAACAATGTGGACGCCGTGGCTGTCAAACTTGCCTGATTGTTAATCCTAATCCTTCCTTCGATTCCCCTCTCCACCATAGTTCCTACCCGGTTCAGGTCAATTCCTCCTGTACCTCGAGCAACTGTGTTTACCGACTGGATTGCACTCAGTGTGACTCCTTTTACGTTGGCTTAACTTCTAATAAGTTGAGCCTTCGTATGAATGGTCATAGGGCTTCAGTCGGTCAACGCAGTAACTATCCTGTAGCCATCCATGCGAACTCGCATGGACTCAGTTTCAATGACTGTTTCAGGGTTCAGATCCTGAAACAGATCCCCGAATCCAACAATAAAGTTACCCTAAGAGCTTCAGAGGAGGCATACATATGCTTACTTGATGCTCGCTCTTCCCCCGGACTCAACCTCAACCGATAATTTATTTATGATTTATTTATTTCTTTATTATTTTTTATTTATTTATTTATTATTTTTTATTTATTTATTTATTATTTTTTATTTTACTTTTTATTTATTATTTTTATTAATTTTAATTTGATTTATCTACTTTTTTATAATTTTTTTATAGTTATAATTTTTACTCGTTCCTTTTACGTCTTAATTTGGCTCTTCATTTCCTTCCCTCCCTTCCCCCGCTTGGTGGTAAGTGGTGGGGGTACTGGCTGCGGTTTCCGAGTTCAGTACCGCCCTGTCTTCCTGCGGGACTCTTCGCTCTTCGCACCTCCTGATGACGACGATTGTCGAAATATCGATGTGAGTTATGTCTGTGTCTTTCTGTGTGTTTCCTTCGTTTTTTATTTTATTGTAAAAAAGTCCGCTGGGCCGTTTCTTTTAATTGTTATATATATATATATATATTTGAAAATTTGGGAGCATCCTTCATTCAAGCATTTCATTGAATAACTGACTGTATTTCACTGATGTCATTTTCTTCACCAGTTTCTCGAGGTTTCTGAATAACTTCTTCTTTCCTTCATCCAAACGTTGTAGAATGTTAATTAGGGTAGAACCGACATAATTCCAGTCGAAATATATATATATATATGAAAATAAATATACAAAATTAAAGTTTCAGGACTCGGTCCGTTCTCCAGGTTCAGTTGCCAACGTTTTGGTTCTTATTTAAAACATTTATCGTAGGCCTACCAAAGAGGAAATATAAGAAATAATTCAATCATTCAAAAATCAACGAAGGAACCCAACAGCAGAACGCACAACTTATAATGCAGGAACCAGTTCACGCAGGCCTACAAAAGAAATGAACAGGTCCTAAAACAGATCCTCAAGAGGAATGTTAAAAGTAAAAAACCCAACGACAGAATAGAACTGCACATCAATTACAAGTCGCGAACTACAATCAATCTAGCAATACAAAATAGCTTTATAACTGACCTATAGAGAGTCAACGTCATTTACGAGTATAAATGTACTAAAGCAGAGTGCAAGCTCCTGGGAGATTAATGTGGAACACCAATTCAATGCCTGCACATGTATTTTTATAAATATATTCGTAAAAAATAATTTAGCAGGAAAAAATCAATGTCCTGTCTCATGTACAATGTCCATGTCCCATGCGATTGTTTTACCGTATTAAACATTAAGTTGATATCTGAATTTACTTAGAATTTGGTGTAAATATCTTTCCATTTTCAAGCCATATAATGACTGTTTTGCTATTGCTTTAAAACATATTCCCTTAATGAGAATGATTTGTTCTATTCTAAAAATGATTTTTACGGAACAACATTTCTGTTTTAACATAACCGCAATTAAAAATGTTGCTTTTGGATTAAGATAATTTGTTTCATAACAGCTCAGAGTTTATATTATATATGTTAAACTGATCTAGGATTATAATGTCATGTTGAAGCTCTTTTAATAAGCTAAACAATCAAATGGCTAATTTATGCATACAAAACAGAGAAACACCATAACATTTAGGTAGAATTAATTAATATGTTTAAGTATGAGAGATGAACATAATCATAACCGTTTAAAATATCTCCATTAATTTTAATTAATAGCTGACATACTTTAAATACAAGCAGTGGCTTACTTAAGTTAAAATTAATTAAACTCGAGTAATAACTACGTCGAAAGAGATTTGTGGTAGCCTACTCATAGAGGTCATATTTATATAGGCATTAATCATCTCATTCTCTTATTTCTTTCTGTGTTTTTAAAACATTATTTCCTTGCTGCAAACAGAAAAATAATTTTGCAAATTTGCTGTTTCTTTGACAACACTCAGTGACATTTTGATGAAGTCAAAAAATTGTGTACAATTTTCTTTTGGGAGGAGGAGAGTAGTGGCATCGTATCACCTCTGAATTGGTAGATGCTGGGTTCAATACCCACTCTGGGCTTCAATTTATTCACGTGAGAGGGGTGTAATTCTGAGCACGTCATCCCTCGTAGGGGATGTTAAGCAGTAGTTCCCGAGCCTGTAGGATGTCTGGTACTCGTTAATGATCCCTACTCTAAATTTACTTCAGATAGAACCAATTTAGGACTCTCAATGTAGAACATTTTTTTAGTATTTTTTTTGTTTTTAGATGAAGAAATCAAAAAGATTTACGAAATTTCAGGTTCTATAATATATCCAAAAAGATTAATCGACAGTATCATGAAAAAGTTGAAAACGTTCATGTTATAAAATAAAGCAGACCAGTTCATAAGGAGGAATTTGTTAGTCATTCCATAAAGTCTTTGTTTGAATGATAGCCCTTCATTATGAATAAGTTGGACGTTTCTGTTGTCTTCAGTAATCATGGTAGCTTATATAACAGGCTTCTGAATTATAAGGTAAAAAGAGAAGACTGTTATGTATACAGGATACCAAAATGACTGCAAAATGGCTTCTTATCAGATGTCTGCTTACAAGAATAAAGCAAAGAGTAATTTTGGCGATAGTAAAGTTTTACTTAAACCACTATTTATTCAAAGTACCTATGTAAGACTATATGCTTTTTAAATTTATAAAACTATTTCAAGTATATTATGCATTTGTAATAGAAAATTACAAAATTTTGTTTATTAAAAAATAAATATATAAAGAAATAAAACTAAACTTACAGAAGTATTTAAAATGGGATATATGTTGCAGTACTACATGACACTTAATCATTCGTTTCTACTTGGTTGCGCATGACAAACCTGTTATTATATTGAACTGTTTTCTTTCCAGTGCCTTCACTGGCAGTCGGTGCATATTTTTACATTTCTATGGACGCAGCATATTCGGCATGAATTTACTTGTAAATAAACTATATTATCGAAGCTTTTTGCCAATTTCAGTTTACTTAGTATTTCACTAATTTCACTAAGGAGTATTTAATCTCACACAATATCAAAGCTGATAATATTTTGACTTAAATTTTTTTTTATTTCTTTTTAAATTTATCTATTTCAAACCTAAAAAGTAAAAACTGTAGGAGTTTACCTAAAATAAAAGTTTATCCTAAATATCTTAAGCATTAATCTGCCGAGGTAGGCCTAAATTTCTGAACTATATGCATGCAAAAGTCTCGGGAAATAACCACCAGAGGGCCTGGCCTCAAATCACACAACTTGATTGACTAAACAGGAAAACTGTTTTATTTTAAATTTTCTCCAATGATGTCTCAAAAATGTGTCATTTTTTTGTCTATAAATTTCGATTTGACAATTGAGGGTCTTTTATTAAAGAATGTAGAAGAAGATGGGAAGATGAATTTAATTAAACAGCGGGATCAATGTAGTCTCCACAGAGAGAAAAAAAATGGATGCATTTGTGAATGGCCTAGATCCAGAAGTGGGCCTAGTTTTACAATTTGGAAAAAAAAATCTATTTCACATATATATAAACAAGTTTTATCAAAAAAAGAAATATGTTCTTTTTATTAAAAGTATAATTTTTTTTATGAAATAAAATTGTTATTATTATTATTAAACAAAGATTTATTCAGTTTAAATGTGATGACAAAAATTAATGGAAATGCATGTTAAACAAACGTGTGTCTTTGTACAAATCACAATACATGACTGATACGCGGTACTCAAAGGGATTTCAATCAAATGTAATGAAATATTCTGTAAACATAGTGGAAACAGAAGAAGCAAGGGGTATTGATTGAACACTAATCTGATGGAGGGTTGTGATTTATTCAGGATAGAATTGGATAATGGAGGATATGAAGAGAGAGAACAGGATATTGATCGCCGTGCCAATATAAAGTAATATTTCTGCAACATTCTCATTAGATGGACCATAATATTTCTTGTTCTTTATTGGAAGCTTGCGCATTAATCTTGGCCATCTTATCTCCACCCCCCCTCCGCCACCCCAAAACATATTGCTCTCCAATAACCTCCTAAAATCAAACTTTTCTCCCTTCACTCAAGTCCCAATAGCCTCAACAACTAGTTATTACTTTCTCTCACAAATAATTACATTTCTTTCCACACTAGACTAGTAGAAGCCGATAAAATTCAAGTCATGATGTCGTTAGACCTAATATCTTTTGAAGCACTTACTGAAATGAGTTACGTTCATTTTTCACATACGTCATAACTATTGCATTACTGTCACCTAAGATGGGGAAGGAAATAGTATAGAACATCTGAATGCAAGTCAGTCTTGTCAGATATTCCTTAGGATGATTTTGATTTTTGTAACTTAATATTTGCTTCATGCTCAATACATCTATAGAATAGGTTACTCTGTAGAAACATTCGAATCAAAAAGTGTTCTAGACAACTAAAATGAATTGAATGATTTCCTCTATACTGGTTTTATGTTTTTATGTTGTCTACTGTTATATGATTCTGTTGTTATGTTTATGTTTTGCTTTCGTTTTTGAACGAGTTGAGGCGAGGTCATGGTGCAATGAACTGTACCATTATTTATGTATTTAAACTGTGTTAAAAGCCAAGTAGTATCATTTGCCTCTTTTAGAGTTTTCGAAAATATAAATGTTTTTGTGTGTATGTGTGTTTTTGTTGTGTTTCTGTACGTGTGTGTGTGTGTGTGTGTGTGTGTGTGTGTGTGTGTGTTTGTGTGTAAGTCTGTGTTTCCTCGCAACAATAAATCTGTTATGAGGGAGTTTATTCCTAATAACATTGGTAATAATGCCCATAGAACTACATAGAATATATGAAATATAAATCACAAATATTACACATTTTAGAAGTAAATAGAACTGTATAGTACTGACTTAGTATTAATAACAAACAAATATGCAGACACATCTAAACTGTTTGTAAAAGACGGGGTACAAATAAAGCAATATAATCCTATATTCCGAGGATTTTAGTGGTGTTAGATATAAAATGACTGCATTATTCCTTATATTGCCCCTCATTTGTAGGCCTTTGAAACCGAAACATGGGCAATGAGAGTTTATTTTGAACCTGTAGATCTGACCGAGTCCCAATAAACTTTTATTTTATTTCTCTTTCACGGTCGATCAATAGATATGGATATAGATAGTCATGATAGACTTAGACATATATTGATATAGATATAGATATCAGATTAATAATATATATATATATAAATGATCAAACCACAATATGAAAATGGGAAAGCAAGACTAAGATCTTTCAACCGTAACAAGCGGTCTTCGTCAGAGTCAAAAACCCAACTGAACTATATATATATCAATGATTAAACCACGATATGAAAAGGGAAAATAGACTAAGATCTTTCAACCATAAGAAGCGGTCTTTGATAGAGTTAAAAAGCTAACTCAGTTTGACTATAATTAGATTGGAAGTACTTAAAAATATATATATTCTTTTTATTCGAAATCCACAGTGTTTTATCTGTTTGACATGATAATAACAAAATAATGATTAACAATAATTTATATTATAACGCAAACACAAAAACAAAGATACACACTAATAACTTCCAATTACTTCGGCTACAGGACTGTAATATATTAATGATCAAACCACAATAAGAAATTGGGGACAAAAACTCTGCTCTTTCTACTCTTTCTTCGTCAGAGTCAAAAATCGCTGAAATATACCATATACACGTCAAAAAACAATAAATGTTCAAACCACATTAAGAAATGCGAAAGAAAAGCAAGGAGTTTAAAAGAAGACACCGTTAAGCATCAGTGAGTAGGGTCATTCAATTTTACTAGTCAAATGTGAAGTAAGTAATCATGAAAAGGTTCTAATTTAATATTTCCAAAGAAATGATCTCTTCAAGGTTTCTTAAGATATAATTATATTGTTAAATTTTATTTACTACTTCAATATAATTTATTCTATATATTTATTATTTTATCGAAGTTTATTTGTTTTTTAGGACAGCTTGACCAATCATATACGAGTATGACTTCAATATGACTATTTTCCTTTTTTCTGTGGAAAATGTTTTCTCCTCATAACAGGGAAGTCCATAAACTCTGTCATTTGATTATTGTTTCAGTAAAATGATAAAAGTTTTTTGTAATATTAAACTTTGAATGAACATAATTTTTAAAAATATCTTATCCCCAAATAGATTATTGAAATTCTGCCAAAATAGTAAACAATAATAAATATGCTGTCGTAACAAATCATACTTTTTTAGATTTCTTGTCTGAAATGAAGCATTCAAGTATTGAAAAGTTATGGAAATGAAGGCTAGTATCACATTTTAGTATTATATTAAATATTGTTTACCTCATATTTAAGTTTTCTGAATTAGTATATTTAAATGTAGTGTTCATTCTACGCAATCGTTATTGCAAATAGTATATTTATTAACCAATTTCGTCTCTCTATATTTTATCTGTGAATAATAATAAATAATTTAGCTTTTAAAAAAATAATTTAAAAAGCCTACCAGTCTTTCCAATCTTTGAATTCTCTAAAGCCCTGTCCTAACCATCAATTTAGCTTTCGACACTAACTCTCCACCATCCATCAATGCCAGAGTTTGGTCGATTTCATTGCTTCCTTTCTTCAGTAGAAATACTACCGATATGTAGTGGCATCTCTGTGGATGTCCATTGAAGCCACAAGGTTTGAGAAGCAAAGAAAAAACTTGGCTTATGAGATATGATTTTTTTGCATATAATACAGTCCTACTTTGATATACGATTTAAGCTCGATTCAGAAATAAGATCAATTGTAGAACTACTTGTTTGTCAAAACAAGTTTTATTGTTAATAATAATATAGTATTAACAATATCTATAATAATAATATCTAGAAAAAATATATAAATAATTAACATTAATAAAGTATCGACCGTAAAATAGAAACAAAATCAAAGTTTATCATGTCTGGTCAGTTTAATTTGAACCTGAAGAAATGCCCGATTCCTGATAAAATTTTATTTTGTTAAATAATTAACGATAACAAAAACAATGTATTATTATATATAAATGTACTTAAACAGTTATATTGATTAAATAATAAGTCTTTCAACATGACACTTTCCTTATAATCTGACATCTGTGGTGATCGAAAACGAAACAAGACGCGGGATACAACCAGATGAAACAAAGAAAGTATGATACAGAAAAAACTATCGTACAGTTGCCAAGAATGGAGACTGTAGGATTTAATATTTCATAATCATTATTTTAAAAATACTTAAAAAGGATTTAATTTACAAAATGAGTATCCAATGTGCACAAGCGTTAAACTTAAACTAACAAAAAAAAATTAATTTAACTGTATTCACTCATTACAGGGTGCTAATCTAGTTTTATTAAATTTCTATTTTTTTCTTTTGATGCAGCTTTAATGAGTAGAAGTTTTGTTATTGATACTAACAAAAACGTAGAATCAGGCTGCTCCTCATTCAACAATTTCCTTCAAGGGAATCCAACGAGCGTGCAATGTGTCCGTATTTGGATTTTAAACTTGTCGAGTAGAATTTCTACAAGTATGTCGATTTAGTGGCATTTTAAAGTACCAATGTCCATAACTTCAGGAATGTAATGTATAACTTCATAACTTCAGGCTCGGGACCGACGGTCTAACGTCCTCCTGCGAGAGACAACGTGCTCAGATTTATTCACCTCCCACGTGAATAAATCGAGTACCAGGTATGGATCGAACCCCGGTCATATCAGTTCAGAGGAGAATACGTTAACCACTGGGCTAACCAGGTCCCTAACACTTATCAAACATAATGGTAAATATTCTCTGGTATCTCTTTGAAACAATGCTGAGGGTTGGTTGAAACACTCTTCCTGGTTTGGATTCCTTTACTTAATATTCTTTGAATACGAACTAGCACTATGCCAAGAATTTAATTATAACAGTGATTAAGTTCATAATAAGGGCAACGCACTTTGCCTTTGAAGAGCTATTGATTTGAGTACTGATTCAGAGAGAAACATTAGCAAAATGGAGTGAACAATAGCCTTTCCTGGAAATGCTATGTCACATGCGAAGCTGTACAATCTCACGTGCTTAACCATACACAAAAAAATGTATAAGCGAAATCAAAGATTGTAACAACAATGTTATAAAGCACTGAAGGTTTATAAAATTATGCATAATATTTAGAATTAAGTGTTAGGAATATATTAAATTTGATTTACTGCTCATTTAAGTTTAAGTGACATTTAAATGAAAATTATATAGTAATTTTAACTAATAATTATCTTTGTTGGCCACACGCTCAAAGAACCATTTTTTCAATACTCACCGTTTTATGTTTTAACCTTTCAGTGCTGTTGTGGCATGGAAATATGAATTATTTATTATTTGGCCAAACTTTAGTAATGAGAGAGCCACATTACAGGGATAATTCTACAGAGTTCTACAATTTTTGCTAACGCAAGTATATTTAGATTAGTAGTCTTTAACGAGTGCAAGACTCGGGATGATGGGCTTAACATCCTCTCGAAGGACGACGTAATCAGACTTTTTCAACTCCCGCTTGAAGAAATCGAGGCTAGAGTAGAATCGACTCAGAATCAACCATTCCACAACCGAGCATGCAATCCACTGGGCTACACTGATCCACAAATGTTTTACCGAAAGTAATATCAGAATTATCATCTAAAAAAATAACTTATCTTTCTTTATCATTAGCTTTTTGGTAGATTCTTTCTTGTAACTTCAGGTTGAAGTTTATCCTGTCTTTATTGTGCGAGCATAAATACTCTATGCACGTTGTATGATATAGCTGTTAATTTTCTAATTTTTATAAGTCAGATATATTCTAGGAGTCATCTTAATTACTCGCAGCATTTTCTAACAATAAAGCTATCCAAACAGATGAAAATGTATATACTTCAGCTTCTGAGCAGATACCAGATACTGGTAGAAGTACACTTTTTTTTTTTCTTTCTCGCCATTGGGGTACCAAGATTAACGAAAGACAATACGACTAACCTCTGCTCATTGCTTTATCAACTATACCCTAGTAATCCCAAACAATTAAATAATAATCCATGCAACCACTTATGACATGAAAGACTGATATACAGTTGAAACCACTATATACACATTAACTAAAAGACCACAATTTATTAACAAAATTAGAGCTCACGCGAATTGTCAATTGTTTGTAGACAAAACAAAATTTTAAGTAACACAACACAATGTGGCTTCACCAAACAATTTAATCTACTTTGCTCAATCTATTTCCTTTGTAGAAAACTTAGACCTCCTCCTTTCGGACGTCGAAACATGGCCATTCATCAACATTCAAGGTCCTTTTTATTCATTGCTTTGCAATAGAAACTACAGAACAGATTAAAGGTCAACCACTGTAAACCAAATCTCTTTTTACGTTACAAATCCCAATGAATTATATGATTGCTTCTTCCTGGCTAAATTAACATGTATTTTCTCTATCAAAGAAATTGATGGAATACCATGATATGTGTCCATACGATTTCTCAGATTAATTTAGTAGTCAAATTCTGTGGCCAAACTACATGGAGCTGAAGCTTCCAAAAAATGGAGCTAGTATGAAATATAAGACTTAATTGAATTATTTTGTAGTTCAAGCTGAAAATAATAATTACTAAATTTCTTCATTCCCCAAATCTCATAAATTTCATATTATTTAGCAAAAAATATATCAAAAGTGTGATTAATGGCATAATTTCCGGTTTAATTTAATTCTATCATATCAACTGTTTTATGAGATAAACGATTTTTTTTTTTTTAATTCAGATGTAAAAAAAAGTGACGATTGAAATATTCTCACATTAACATTAATATTTCGCTTATTTTATGGCCAAATGCTTTGTACTTTATCCATTTGATTCAATATAGAAGCAGGGATGTAACTGAAATTAATTCGCAAACGGCATTGTTCTGGCACAAGTCATAACAGTTGGCCTGCCTTCTATTTGACTTTCCCGACAGCGATGAGACCGTGGTTAACATACCAACTTACTTTGTGTACACTGTTACTCTCCACTAATGTTTCCAACTTGCTTCCAACCAACTTTCTCAAATCTAATATCTTTAAGTGCGTCCTTCCCTTCTAATTAATTGCTTTAGAATACATTTTCAAAATGAAAATCTAATTCCTTTTAGTCCATTAAATTTCTTCTTTACTTTTATTTCAATAGAAGTCTTCAGATTTATTCCATGATTAAAGTTCACTTATATTTATATTTAATGCAAAAGAAAAAAGTACTTTTTTTTTTAATCTTGAATAGCAACTTTCATTACTATTTTTAGTTAGCTAACTTTTTAGTCTCTATTTAGTTAATAATAAAATATATTAACAGTGACTCTTAGTCAATTCTTGAAACATATATGGTAGAATGAACATTTAATAGACAAATTTGCATTTAAATCCCTTATGTAAATATAAATTAAAACTGATATATAAAGGAAAACAAAATATAGAAATCAAGGTAAATGAAGAGAAATTACAAAAAAAAAGGTTATAAACATTTCAGCTGTAATTAATGGTAATATTATATCATATAACTTAACATAATTAGAATATTCCATATTGTATTTATTTTTGGTTTTAGGAATGCAAATACTAACTACTACTATTACTATTGTACGAAATATGTTGTCACAAAGATTACAAATATGTACATTAATTATATTATAATTATTAAATTGGTATTATTATACACTATAGTTCATGCTATACAACAGACACAATCGTTCATTTTTAAAACTGAGCCTTCTACTACTACGCTATTTTCACGAAATTGGATTGTAATTCTTAATCATTATGAGCATAGTATTAAGCAACCACTTAAGACTAGCAACTTGACTCTTGACAATTAGTGCTAAATAGTCAACATAATGTACCTATAGCAATATAACGTAACTTAACTGCTAGATAGAATGATTATTCAGATGGAACTGGAGTGTTCAGATTTTCAGCTATGACTAACTAGACAAGACACAAACTCTATGGCTAGAGAAGTAGAAAACACAGTTTTAGGGCTATGCAGCTCGGTGTTGGAAGTTAATACTAGATATCATGGACTAGTCAGCTAGAACTAGACAGCTAGGTCTTTCCATAGAAAGACATATATTTTAAAAAATAATAGTAATATTTAATAATTACTCATAACCCTTTATACCTTGTACTTAATTATATTAATTTTCCTAAATCTACTTTATATATAAGAGAAACAATATTCACATCAATAATAGGTTTTTTAGACTACTTGAAATTAAGTAACTCCTGTAATGTTAATAACTTAGTGAAATATTGGCCGGGATAGGTCAATAAAAACTAATAAAAAAGATAACGAGTTTTGATATTATCAACAAAATCGTGTTATACAATCTCTGAACTTTAAGCCAATCGAATACTATTATCTCCGCTTTAAACGCTTTTCTGTTAATTAGTCTGCCCCTATTTTAAGCTCTTTCAATTTCATAGCAACATTTAACGTTTACATTTTTTTTTTTTAACGCAAAGGCTCTTTATATAAAATGGCAGTAAATAATATAGTTTTTGTAAACTTTATTACATGCATCACCAGCATGGGATTGTATTGAATGGTGTAATTTACTCTACAATCACGTCCTAACTAGTGTTATGTAATTCCGAATCGTTTGCTATGGTCAGCAAGTTTTACGTTAATATTTATTCTGTTACGTTAACCATTCTTTTCTGGGAATTATTTTCAAACAATTAACACTATTGAAAGGTCATTACGTGATGATCATAAATATTAATTATATCAATAAATAACAATTATATAAATCATTAATTAATTGACACTAATTGTAAAATAAAAATTAATTATTACATGCATTATTAACTAATTCATTATACTCATTATACAAGTATGTATAATATATGGTTTTAAGATATATAGATATAACAATATGTTTCAGATATAAATAATAATGACAAAATTATCTATTTCAGCACAAAAGACAAAGGAAATTAACTACCACTATTGCTTGAGCGAATTGAGATTAAATATAAAATATTGCGTGGTCCAATAGAACAATATGAGAGCACGGAAAATTATCACTAATAATCCCTTGGGACTTTACATCTACATCTGTGAGTTATGGGAAAAATAATTCGTATAATTATTGCAAAACGTATAATTTACCCCTGGATTTTAAACCAATATACACTCCTGTGGCAGAGTGGGTTTTATGTATGGTAAATTAGTTTGATTGGTTTACTTTTACCATTATTCGATTGCATTCTGCTTCGGATCAACAGAATTAGTGAACAAGTTATACTGTGATTTGATTGTATTGTGTTTGGCGTCAACTGTATTAGTGTACAAGTTTTTCCATGATTTGATTGTATTGTACTTGGGATCAACTGTATTAGTGTACAAGTTTTGCCGTGATTTGACTGCATTCTGCTTGGCCAGTTAACAATATTAGTGTACAAGTTTGCTGTGATTTGATTGCATTCTGCTTAGCGTCAACTGTATTAGTGTACAAACTTTACCATGATTTGATTGTATTGTACTTGGGATCAACTGTATTAGTGTACAAGTTTTGCCGTGATTTGACTGCATTCTGCTTGGCCAGTTAACAATATTGCTGTACAAGTTGGCTGTGATTTCATTTCATTTTGGTTAGCGTCAACTGTATTAGTGTACAAGCTTTACCATGATTTGATTGTATTGTATTTGGGATCAACTGTATTAGTGTACAAGTTTGCTGTGATTTCATTGCATTCTGCTTGGCGTCAACTGTATTGCTGTACAAGTTGGCTGTGATTTGATTGCATTCTGCTTAGCGTCAACTGTATTTGTGTACAAGCTTTACCATGATTTGATTGTATTGTACTTGAGATCAACTTATTAGTGTACAAGTTTTGCATGATTTGACTACATTACTATCAACATATTAGTTTGCTGTGATTTGATTGATCATTCTGCTTGGGGTCAACTGTATTAGTGTACAAGTTTCGCCAAGATTTGATTGTAATTGTGCTTAAGGTTCAAGAGTATAAGTGTACAAGTTTTGTCATGTTTTGATTGTATTGTACTTGGAGTCAACAGTATTAGTGCACAGGTTATCATTAAAATAAAAAAAAAAGCTAAACTAAAGTTCGAGAAAGAGATATACAATTATGAAAAAAGTCTAGAAAAATCTCATCCTCTTCAAAAGCGACGAGTTTTTAAAATAGATAATCATTCTCTTATAGTATTTTATAGCATAATGCTGACTAGGACTTATATGCAATAATGATTCTAAGGAAATCTGTAAATTAGTTATTGAACTATAGCATAAAACAACAGAATCACTACAGAATAAAACATCCAACTTAATCACAAGGTGATTTATCTTTAAAAATATTTAAAATTAATTAGCTTAATCTTAATTTCTTGATTATTAATAAACAAAAATCACATCATATAAGTATTAAAATTTATATTCATTTATATGCCGGAGATTAGTTTATATTTTTAAATATTGTAATTAAATGCAAAAATGTTATCAACTAATCGTGAAAAATTGAATGTAGTTTCTTCTAGATTGGTTTAGTGGATAAGCAAGTGGAAGTGAGCAGGCTGGTGTCCAGAACACGATTAGGAACACGAAGGCTAAGTCTTAATAGAGACCTCCGCAGTAAGATGTGTATCGTACCTATTGACGCCTTTAATCAACCACGACTCTCCCTCCGTCTTTCGTCATTATCAATGCACCCTAAACGAGAATTTTAACATTTTCTCTATTACTTAGAAGAAAAAAAAAGAAAGAAAAAAGCAAGCTTTAATTTACTTTTATTGTCAAAACAGTCTTTATTTTATGTAATGATTAATAATATTTTGTTGAATGGGGTTGAGTAACAAGGATGTAATTAATTTTTAATCATATTAAAAGTTATATGCATATATATATTAACATCAAATTTAAGATAGTCATATAGATAGATAGTCACGTTTAAGATAGTGAAATAATTAGAATAATGCTGGTTTGCTGAGAGAGGCGAGGAGACCAAGGAGATCGTACTTTATTATACCTCCTTCTACCCATCCTAGACCTTTCCAGTTCCATTTCAGTTAGTAAACCATATGCTTGAACCTAGTAAATAGCATACATTTATTTGGATTTCTTTTAAATTTAGGACATTTATAAATGAACCCTGACGAAAACCTATTTGTAGGCTGGAAGCATCTTTTATATTATTTATAGTAATTAAAAAAAATAGTTACAGGTTTAATGATATTTACCGGAAGGTATTTATCTGCTTACAGAGTCAAAATGCGTTATTAGCTAAACAAAATTTTGTATTAAACAATTTTCAACTTGAATAGAATTGAAGATTCATTTTACAACTTTTATGATAACACATATCACTTTTTATAGATTTAGTAATTTTGAGAAATTTTTGAAACAATACCATTTCTTTTGTTTACACATTGGGTGCAAATGAAAAGAAAAAAAAATACAACAGAAATAGTGAATTTGGAGAAAATGCAGAAAGTGTGTTGAAAGTTACATTGAAGGGAAACAAAACCTGTTAACTCAATCGAAACAGACAGCAAAGCAACTCTCAGTGGAATTGAATTGGAAATAAAACATGAATCCAACGGCTCAAACATGAACAATTCAGAAAAATATTTCGTGTTTTTGATGGAAAACCGGTATGTTTCTCTTTAAAGTCGATTCCGTGTAGAAAAAGAAAACTCTTTTGGTTTGGAGAACAATGGACTAAACTGAAAAGAAAAAAAATAATACAATTTATTTTATTAGGTTAGAATGGAAAGCAAACAAAAACTACATGATTCAACTATCTCCATAAAAATATCTAAAAAAAAACTTTATAAAATACAATTTTTTACTGAACCAGTAGAAACTATAACAATGTTTAAAAGAACATTGAAGTATTTCAGTTATCCTCAACGGTATTTGTCTTGACTTTTATAAAATAAAATATCGTAATTTATAGAAATTAGGAAAGATGTGTAACTAATGTAACGGGTTGGGTTTACGTTTCACTTAGTGTTTAGTGTTATTTTGAATCTAAATAGAAGTAAATAAAAATTAGCAATTTCTTTAGTGCAATCTCCAGCAGGCTGAGTTTTACACCTGAGTTTTCTTAAATTTTGGGAAAAACCATGAAGAACTGTTGTAACTGTAACCAGCATTATTCTCCCAAAAGATAGATAATATGTAGGCACCATGGGCTACTAAGAAAATGATCATCGAAAACTATGAATGATTTTGGCTGCGAAAAGGCACTTGGTGAGGCATGCAGTTCTCCAGCCTCATGTTAGGAGGCACTGGTGATCGCAGTGATTATGTCGCTCCGGGTAAAGAATAATAGAATAAATTATAGTAAGTTACAGTAGTCTGTCAATTACCGCCTTTCAATTATCCTTTCATATTCTTTACCTTCATTTTCAACATGTCGAATTACATCTCTAAACTATTACAATACATCTGTGATTTCTATTGAGACAGAGAGACTTTTAAAACTGAAGAAAGAAAAGGAACACTTCAACAAACAGGTTATCATTTGTTTTCATCAGAAGGAGCGGAGCATGGACTTTATTTTGAAGTAAAGGTAAGACGATAATAACGTTTGTGCTTTTTTCTATGCTACAGTTTGCATATGAGAAAAACATGTTGAAATGTTTAATAAACTACTAATATGGTTACTAGTTAGAATGGTTGATATGTTAGTAAATTTGACTGATTAAGTCAGTACCTCATTTACTAGCAGTGAATCTCTGATCGTATCCCTTAACATAATTTGTAAACCGACTGTGAAAACTATTACCAGTGACTTTATCATGACTCTTAAGCAAGATTTGTGCATCATACATTAATAAATCAATCTTCTGAACAGGACCGTGTTTCAAACAATCAATAAAAAATTAAAAGTTAAATGAATATCTTAAAAATGATTATGATATCACATCTGCTTCATGAATTAATAATGAAATATATTCACTGTAGAGCAAAAACAATCCACGGTATACAAGATAGTACAGTACAGTATGCATTCAATTGTAATATAACCAATGTTAGTAGATTTTTTGTTCAATCAGACAATGTATGTCAAACAACCAGTTTTTGTTTTTGGGGAACGGTTTAAATGAAATTTGTTCCTATAATAATTGCATGAATTTATATTTCTGTCAGTTCACTATTTAAGCAGATAAAGCTGAAAAAGAATACAAATTGGGTTGTTTTCTTACTTTATGAGGAGGCTTCTTCTATATTGTCAAATCCAAATAGTTGAAAAATTGTATTCAAGCCATGTTTTAAGGATATAACGGTATATAAATCGTTAAATACTACTGTATGTAACATAGAGCAAGGATATAGTGATAACATGTTTTACGTTTCATTCTACAATTTTGCAGTAGTTTATGAACAGTGATAAACGCTAACTAATTTATGAAACGATCACAACAAATACAGAAAACAACATGCTTAAATTTTAAAGGTATATATTTTGGATAAATTAACGGAATAAAATTAGGGCGAACAAATTTGAAATATTGATTTTAGAATATTATACTTATACATTGATTAATTATTTAGTAATTATTATTTAAGATATCATTGATAAAATTGGTTGAATCTTTGACTATTCATATATGTAGTAGCATAGAGGAAATGACATGGTAGTAATACGGTATAAAATATGAATGATTTAATATGTTGATTCTAATAATCATTCTTAAACTTTACTTTTATAATTTCAATACAACATGGTATTTTCTTTTTCTTTTAACATTTGATGTTGGATAAGACAGTGTTGTCTAATGAACGGGCTCCCAGAGAACATTGGTCTTTGTGTCATTCGATACCAGACCACACTCAAAATAATATCATTTTACTGATTGTAAGAGATTCTATGAAATTTTCTTTTTGAAATATGACCACATTTCCGCCTGCTTCGTTTGATATGACAGCTTCGTCTTGATATACAAAATGCATAAAAGTTCTCCTCGTGTAACGACGGTTATTGGACAAATATTGCATCGTTGAGCGAAATCGTCGTTAAACGAATATCTATACTTATATGATTCAAGAAGCTCATAACTAACACACCCTACGCTCTTTTCTTCTCTTTTCTAACAATCAATCGATGATCATTAGTCTTGATTATTGTTTTTCTCATTAATTTCAAGATTTTAAAAATATAGGCTACATTAGATAGTACTGGACTGAACATACTGAACAGTACTTCCATACTGAATAATGCTGTAACGCGTAGCCACCTTTTAGCCATATACTGTACTGCATTTTCTTTTCCCACGCCCAACTTGTACTGCAAACCGGCGAAATCGTCTCGCTCACGTCGTCGTAACTCCGAGAGAATTATGATAAAGGAGTTACGATATTTCTGTTTATAAAAACATAAAATGCAGAAGCCAGTCGGAAGGCACATAGTTATTCCGAGATGAGGCTGAAAAATAATTAAAAGTAATTAATTTGGTCCCCTGCATTTTATGTTTGTTTTCGAGTCGAACAATGCAAGGTTGGACAACATATCTTTCCCTATTTTTTAGTCAATTTTTATGAAATATAGCTTATTCCATCACGCGTGATAACTCATATTGAAGGCTAGTCCTCGAAAACATTTTTTATGAAACCAGTAATTGAAGTATAAAGGTTTAAAGACAAATGAATAAAAGAAAATGAAGGTGATTGCTTGTGTTTTTGCTTCTACTCAAGTATTTTAATACAGGTTTGTGATGGTTCAAGACTGTCCAATATGGTTTTATGTTTTTTATTTAAACCGAAAGTGACTAATGGGGGACAGTGTGGAAGGACAAAGGGTGAGGAGGAGGTGATTAATAAGCGAGGTCATTGTGTCCTGTACCATTTATAACCCACTTGGCTATCAGTCTTGTTTGGTCTGTCCTTGCCAACCTGTCTTTTATTAACGACAGAAGTAACCAGTAATTAGTAGTACATTCGCCAATCCATCTAGCTTTCCCATCCCCTGGACATTTCTTTCTCTGTTTGAGTCCTACACACCTATTACAGTATTTCCAATTCCACCCTAGTGTCCTGGTAATCCATCAACTTCTCCTCATTTAACTGCTGCAGAATTTCAGTTCATTAAATAAAACTATTTCCATCGGTATACGGGATCTACTCACAAGTAAGAAACGTTTTAAAATTAAAAAATAACAAGGCAAGAAAATATTGTATACAACTGAAAGAGCGACCAAAAAACTTGTTAACCATACTGTCACCAAACCAAATTGAAACACTTCTCATAGCTGTGAAGAATCATGAAATTCCTTCATCGTTGAATTCTGCCGCCTGCGATCTGAGTCACACGGTGATGAACGTTTTTGACATTTCTGGATGCCTACTAGACATGGTGATGTACTGCTAGATGGTATCGTAAGCTCGTAACGTACTATTACAAATGTATTCACTCTAACGACATAATGTTATCAATTTTTTGCCAAATATTAAACCATTAGAATATTTGAAAATCAGTATCAGTTGATCCGTATTTTGTATTACAAAATACATGAGAATGAGTTCTAAAATAAATAGTCATTTAATTATAAATCAACCTGAATACCCTTTTAAAAAAAGTTTAAAATATATCAATATTTCGTGACTGGCACCGCAGAGTTTAATTAAAGTGTCAGCATCAGTACCTCCAAGAACAAAAATTAATTAAGCAAGGGATAATTTCATCTCAATAGGTGGTAAATTGAAAACAAATTCTCAATCGTTATACACTTCATGACTACATATATGTTATTTTCTAGACTTTAAATATGTAGTCATTAGCCTCAAATTTATGTTGTAGTGGCAGTCGTACAAGGGGACCTTATAGTCCTAACATTGACCCTTTGTGAAACTATACAATAGAGATTGATTCTAAATTGTAAGTCCTAAATTTTACTTAACTGAAGTAGGGATCTTTAACGAGTAGCTGGACATCGTACATGCTTGGGACCGAAGGCTTAAAATGTTCTCATGTAAATAATTTGAGGGCCAGAGTAGGTATGCTTGTAATTTTAATTTTGTATTTAATATAAATGTTGTGGACAGTGAAAATTGGTTTAAACGCCAATGTATTGACAAACAATGGCAAACAATGATACATTAGTACAAATCAGAGTGAATAGTGTTAAAAAAAGGAAGAAATAGAGTAAGTTAGAGTGAGAGGGGGTGACTACGTGATGAAAGCTGGGTGAAGTGGT
Source organism: Hermatobates lingyangjiaoensis (assembly GCA_026182355.1). NCBI lineage: Eukaryota > Metazoa > Arthropoda > Insecta > Hemiptera > Hermatobatidae > Hermatobates > Hermatobates lingyangjiaoensis. Next base: position 758,207 of record JAPFBL010000157.1, read on the forward strand.
TTGACAATAGTGCTGGTGGGAAAGCCCGCATTATTCAGGCTTTGTTTATTAAATAAGGCTTTTATGAGAGGGTTGAAGAGTGATGAATGAGAAGATTATGAGGCCAAGGGTTGAATAAGTCGGCTGGACGTGCATTATTCGGATATCACAACATCGGACGATCTGTCACCAAAGGCGGACAAACGAGGGACAATGTCACCGGCCCATTGTCCTCTTTTCCACACCGAACTCAGCAATTTTTCTTATATCCCCTTATCTCCTGTGGCATGCCCTCGTTTCAGGACACTGACACACACTAGTGCCTACAAGCTTTAACCATGTCAACTCTCCTCTATTGTTCCCACTGTTTCTACTTATTCCAAACACTTTAATTAAGAACTTTCTAACTCTCCTCAAATATCCCAATTCTTATTTTCTAAAGTGGAACTAATTTCCACCTAAACTGGAAACAATACATATATCATATAAATATGGCTTAAATGCTAGATTGATCAATTATCTAACAAATCTATCTAACAAAGGGATAAATAAATATAAAATAATATAAACACTTTTCTTCAGCAGTAAGATTGATAACCCTACTTCCTCGAAAAATAAACAGACATAATATTCTTATGACAACTCATTGCATTTCAAGTTATCCAAAACAACAAAATGGTAATAATATGGACACTATAATAATATTAAGAACTGCTAGTGCAATATAGATATTAATGTTTATACAAAAACCGACGTTTAAAGAAACAGAATTTCAAATAGTAATTTTTCCCACAAAAACGGTTTTACCGGTTCCGAGTTTTTATAAAAAAAATTTTTGGTTCGAATATTCTGTAATTTGAAAAAAAAATTTAACTGAAAATTTAGAGATTGAAAGCAGTGTTTGACTGAAATTATTTACTGTTCAATTTTATTGATAGTAAATTTTTTGTTATGCAATTTAGTAGAACAAAGAAATAACAGTTGGCCAGGATTAAATAACTTTAAAAACAATTATTCGTTGTTTATGCATGATTTTCATATATAAGGATGTAAATATTTTTATAATAGTGAAACGAGTTATTCAGCAAAAGTTTCGAATAAACAAAAACAATATATTTTCATATTTTTATAATAAACATATTATGTTATAACCGTGTTATATTTGTAATAACCATATTTTAATAACCATATTATTAAATATGATTCCAAGAACCAAACCGCTTGCAACAGTATTTCACCAATTTGGTACATTTGGCTACATTTGTCATTTTCAATTTTTTTTTAAGTGTTGTTCATACATTGAAAACCGATATTTTCTACTAAAAAACCGGTTTTCGAATTTCACATTTTCTCCAAAAAATGGTTTTTAAAAAGCGACAAACACTAATAGAGATTGTACAGTTATCTCTACAGGATTGTAATTAAACTAATTACTTAAGCAAATAAAACAAGTATTTGATGAATAAAGATAAGCGAAACTTATTGAATTCACATATTTGCTTCACACCATATTATGTTTAAATTACTTGACTCATTATTAGCATAATCATCAATACCATTTATTTACAATTCCCATCTGTACAATTTACAACTTGTATTCATCTACTTATATTGAAGTTTAAAGTTCTCAACATTGTTGGCCAGTTCTTTTCTTTAAAAAGTTGTAATAAAATTGTTGTAAGTCAATATGATTTAACAAAGTAAATCTGAAAATTAATAATTTATTTTTATCATCATCAAATGTGGATATTGTAGATCAGGCGGGGTCTTCAATGGGCTGAAGAATGTTAAAACCAATCCGTACAAATATTTGGTTTTCAAAAATTAATTACTTATATTTAAACACATTTAATTATTATTTTGACGAGAAACACTTTAAAGAAAATTACTCAAGGGAGTTTAGGTGTGATAATTTTAGCAGACAGGTGAATGTGACATTGCTAAACTGAACAGCATATCTGTTGAAACTTAATTAGAGAGTATGTCAGATATATTTTTAAAAGCACTGTAGCTCATGTCTTTCAGAAAATTAATATTTTTCGTGCAATTATATGTTTTTATATTATACATCCAATTATACTTTGATGCCATTTATAATTGGATGATATCTTTATATCATGTAATTAATGTAAATTAAGTTCTGAAGTTTCACACCTAAATGAACCCATAGGTTCTATATTATAAGTTCTATAATTGGTACTTTTGTTTACCAACGAGGGCTGCTCGCAAACAAGAATAACATCAATTAAAATATGTTGATATTAAGTTTACCTTCAAAAAAATATTGTATTGAATATAAAAACGTCAATGAAGTAATATACTTTTCATATCAGTCAAATAATCGTATAAAAAAAGTTGTATTTTCTCCGTATTCCTTTATTTGTTTATATTTCGTTATAGTTCTCTGCATTATATTTTCAATATGTTTCCTACACTTAGTCCTGGAGCAATGTAAAGGCTCAGCTTAAACTTTAAGAAAAAAATCTGGAGTGACCTACACTCTACTTTACTATAAGTAACTCAATGTCAAATTTCTTGAGTATATAAAACATAACGTATCATTTAAGCATAACATAAATATCTAAATGGGATATAATTATTAGCATTGCATTCGTGAGGTAGTACAGATAGTGATTGAAGGACATATCAATTTATAAGCTTATTTTTGTACATCACAAATAATTTATTATTTGCAAACAATTTCATTAGTATAACTACAGCAGTAATATCATTTTTGAAAAACCAATGTGAACATTTCTTGAAACGAAATATTATCCTACAAGAGAACATGGCTATTGTTCAAATAGCCAGTAGATTTCTTACATCGTTTACTTAACATCCTTCTACATTGAATATTAATGTAAAATTTTCAAATTTAAAACAGTAAAATACCCTTTTTTTCTCTGAAAAACATCTTAAACAGCGAAGAAAATGTTGTTTTAAGGTGATTTGTTAATTAAAGATGTACGATAATTACAGTTATTAATCTCTAAACGAAAGATTTATATTTTGAATTATCTTTTACATTTTTGGTTTTTAACAGAATTATTATGCTGGGAATTTTATGGCTTCTTAGTATTTAATAAGACCACTTTCCTTCCCCTTTGTCAAATAACATATATACGATTTTTTTTTTAATGAGTGTTATCATTTTCCTGCACAATATTATTCCTCTTACATCTCTTATAAGTCAATAATATATATTCATTTTTCCATTAGAAACATCAATTTTATCTCAGTGGATTCGCTCAAAAAATTTCTAAGTCAATGTAAACAATGTAAAAAAATACAAAAAATTCGACAAGTATAGCAGGTGATCTCTTAGTCTAGGATAAACAAAGAGTTTTTATATCGTTATTGCTCTTTCCCGTAATTGAAACTTCATGATTTTTTTTTTTTGAATTGCTAATTTTTTGTTCCATTTTTGGTCAAATTTTCATAATTTTTTAACGAGCCGTTTAGCGTCAAAAAAACATTTTCTGAAAACACAAATCGTACTCTAACGCCCCTTTAGCGAATGTAATTTTAGAAAAAAATATCTCGACTCATTGTCCATATAATGTTCTATTTATAGGCATAGTTTCATTCTTGTCCGTCAAACAGTATGGCTTGTATAGCTCTCACAAGGTTTGAGATTGATTTATAAGTCAAAATTTGTACATTTTATTGAAAAAAAAATATTTCCTGTTGTTTTAAAATTCTGAATATATTTTTCGTTTGTTCCATTTATAACCTCAAAGATAATGTCAAAATCTCAAAACTCTAGGGTTAGTAGTTTAGGAGAAATAAGTGTTTTAAAAAAAACGGTTTTTGGCAAAAAAAGTGACTTTCCCATCATGCAAAATTCTTCCCAAACAATAGGGATCTTCGTCTAAATGGGGCCCATTTTTGTGTAAAATATCAACTTGACCCATCAAAGATTCTGGACCGTAGCGTGGTAACAAGCAATGCTAACACACGCACCCACCCACGCACCCACCCACCCACCCACCCACCCACCCACACACACACAGACATCATCGTAAAAACTTCATAAAACGACTTCTGGGACCTCAAAACATGTAATTCCGTCAAAATCTCGAGATCGAATTTTTTCACGATCACTATACTTTACTTATAGTAAAGTAAAAAAAAATAACAATGAAATATACCTGCCTTCTAATATGAAACAGATGTACCCCATACCCTACCCACGTCCATCCTATTCCCAGTCAGTTGTACCACCGACACTCACCCGTAGGTTGGTATTCTTTCTTATTTTATTTTGTACTATATTTACTGTATACTATAGATAACTGTCTGGTGCCATTGTATTTTTTAGTTATTGTCTGAGGAAGAACACTACGTGTTTGAAACGCGTTGTTTATACTATTAAATTTTTATATGTGCAGTCCATTTTATTAACTTTTTAGCCTACAATTATCATAATAGTGCCTAGAACCAGAAGACATTCAGTTTAGCGTCGCAATATTTTGAAATATGTTCGATACATTGAAGGCTGTCTGTTTACTAAAGTTGAAAGAACAGTCAAGAAAAAAAAAAAAGAAACTTAGTAGCTCTCATTTTTGAAGTTACACCTTCAGTGAACTCTTTTTATGATCACATATTTATAATATTTTTACAATTTTTGATATAACTGTACTAAATCTGATATTTTGTTGTATATTATACAAAAAAAAAATACTATAAACAATACAATTAGTTCTATTGTAAAGTTCTTCCACTCTCCAGGATCTGTTTATATAGTAGATTTAAACACGATCTAAAAAAGATCATTGGAGAAAATATACATACATACTCACATAACAAATATAGATATATATTCGGGCACTTGTACATCATTACCGAATGTAATAATACTGTGGTGGGTACTGAAAATTCAAAGCGCTTCAATCTATCTCAAAATTCTCGCATTTTATGTGGTTGATAGAGTTCATGTTGCGATTTCTCTAACCGCTTTGATGTTAGGTAAGCGTTACAAAGTCCTACCATGATAAACTCAAGCAGTATTTAGATCTCTGCTATATGCGGTCTATGTTCTAAGTATTAGTAAAATAAGTATCAATTAACAAGAGAATTACAGTTTCTACTTCCGGTACAAATTAATGGTGGATGTCCATCACACAAAGATGATTACAAAAGAGAAATGTTAATATATGTAAAGTCACGAATGCTAGTATTTTCATTAGTTATTATGAAGGAAAGGAAAACTAGCGCAATGATATTATTAATTGATGCATAAGAAATAGTCTTTAAATGTTTTATAATTAAATATAAAGAAAACAAACATTTCAAATATAACAAATAAGAAATCACAGTTATACTATGCCAATAATAGGGTACTAGGAAGATTAATATTTTCAAAAAATACCGAAAAGCAGTGAAACATAAAGACAAGACATAATGACTACTACTGGAAGAAAAACATCTGATAAACTTATCCCTATTGTATTCATATGGCTCAACGATGACATTGTCTGAGCAAAAATTAGCTGGGAAAGTAGTAAATCCCCTTCGGAACTCATTGAACCCTCTTCATTCACAACTTACATATAAAATTTCAATATACCTCAAGATACGAGTAGAGTAAGAGGTCATGTTTTCACTATCTAAGGACCATGCTTATATGAATTCTTCTATATGGTGAAAGTGTGCTAATCAGTGATAATAAACTGCAACCTAAACTCTTCTAAGCACACTATTTTAAGTTAATAAATATAATGTGCACACATACAACTCAATCTAATTAACTCACTTAAACCTGGAATGCAGAAATTATACTTATAATAATTTATAACTATTATTATTATTAACACAGTACTAGTTGCATCGTTTATAAAAAAAGTTTTCCTGAAAAAATGTTGATATTTTTTTAATTGGGTAACTATATATGTAATTAGTTGAAAATAATTGAAGTATACCAGAATATAATTGAAAAGATAACCAGAAACGATAATCTAAACTGTATATAGAAACGGAAAGAGAGATAGTGAGAGGAGGAAGTAAAGAGTCGCGATAATCTAAACTGTATATAGAAAAGGAAGGAGGGATAGTGAGAGGAGGAAGTAAAGAGACGCGATAATCTAAACTGTATATAGAAAAGGAAGGAGGGATAGTGAGAGGAGGAAGTAAAGAGACGCGATAATCTAAACTGTATATAGAAAAGGAAAGAGAGATGGTGAGAGGAGGAAGTAAAGAGACGCGATAATCTAAACTGTATATAGAAAAGGAAGGAGGGATAGTGAGAGGAGGAAGTAAAGAGACGCGATAATCTAAACTGTATATAGAAAAGGAAAGAGAGATAGTGAGAGGAGGAAGTAAAGAGACGCGATAATCTAAACTGTATATAGAAAAGGAAAGAGAGATAGTGAGAGGAGGAAGTAAAGAGACGCGATAATCTAAACTGTATATAGAAAAGGAAAGGGAGATAGTGAGAGGAGGAAGTAAAGAGACGCGATAATATAAACTGTATATAGAAAAGGAAAGGGAGATAGTGAGAGGAGGAAGTAAAGAGACGCGATAATCTAAACTGTATATAGAAAAAGAAAGAGAGATAGTGAGAGGAGGAAGTAACGAGACGCGATAATCTAAACTGTATATAGAAAAGGAAAGGGAGATAGTGAGAGGAGGAAGTAAAGAGACGCGATAATCTAAACTGTATATAGAAAAGGAAAGAGAGATGGTGAGAGGAGGAAGTAAAGAGACGCGATAATCTAAACTGTATATAGAAAAGGAAGGAGGGATAGTGAGAGGAGGAAGTAAAGAGACGCGTCTGCGAAGAAAAGGTTGGAGATCAACAATATTGATAAACGCGGGCATGACTAAAGAAGAGGAAGAAGAAATACTATTTAGAATAATTAAAATAATTTAGGGTTTCTTATATGAACTTGAATCAGTGTATTTAATTTGTATAAGGAACAGGTGAATAATAAACTCTCTGATTGAGAGGTCACTGAAATCAGGAAAAAAAAAACAATTACGATTGACACATTGTTACATAGGTCAGGGGTGAAATGGGAAAGGACAGAGAGATATAGGGTATGAGGAAGCAGAAGAAGAAAGAGAGAGCACGATATGAGTATAACAGGGTTGAATGTATAACAGGGATGAAGAGGGAGTGAGAGCAAGAGAGGAGATTGGAATCAAAGATGGAGGTACGAATAGACGTTTTATGTCAAACATTCAATTTAGAAAATTAAAATGATTTTTTTAAAAAAATTTATTGTTAATAATTATGCAGCGTTTATTTTATTAACTACAAAATTATACCCATTTCAAGAACTGAAAACCCCCTAACTTAAAGATTAATACAAAGTCGAGTAACACAAACCTTAGGACTCCCGATATAAAATTTCAGACGCTCATTAAAGAATGTTGTAATTGTTAGAAAGACTCACTAATTATTGAGTATTTGAAAAGTAGAGGAAATAAACCGGCTCATGCAGTTACTTAACAAAATTATATACAACAATTGGACTAAGAAATTTAATTATGTATTCTTAATTTCATTGAAATCAATTTTATTTAAATATTGCCAACAAATTATTTATTAAACTAAAAATTTACATGAACTAACACTTTGATTGTTTGATACTGATAGATCAAAAAGAAGTAAAATAATTTCTATTCAACTATTAATACAGGTATTGTAAATAAAATATTGTATACAATGAATGTAAAAGTATATATAAAGAAAATAATGAAAAATAATATCATAGAACAAGATTTATGAACAAACAGATATACCTTTGTACGTTGAGACGTAATTTTATGCTGTGTGGTCTGGCGAAGCCCGAAAACAACTGACGTGTTGAGACATGAATCCAACTATCGGGTCCAGAAGTTCACTTACATTCATTCTGCTTGGAAAACTACCCCCACTATATCTTAACAATTGCGTCTTAATTTATTATGAGATCAAATATCCTATAGTATTTCAAGTTGGAATTATATAAATAAAGCTTCTGATGTTTCATTCACAGGCAAATTATATATACGAATAGTTCTTTCATGAACTGGTTCAAGTATTTACCTGCACTTAACTAATAAGTTTATATAAATTAATATTGCAACCGTCCTAACATAAATTTCATATTTTTACAGTAATAATAAATTAAAAATAATAAATATAATTTAATTATAAGATATAACAATTTTTTAAATTACTCCAGAAAAGATTTATTTATTTTATCAATTGAAAATCGGTTTAGAATAGAATATATTAACTATAATATAAGTAAAATATAGCAATCAAAATTAATTTGATTTGAAGATTTCGATGTATATACATTTTTGTAGTCCACTGAATGCATTTTGAAATTTTATTTTTATGTCTGTATGTATGTGAGCGGGAATGTATTTAAAAATTTTATGACCACTATACGAGTCATAGTGTCAGACAAGAAATAGTGAAATTTGGTAAATAAATAGTTGTGCATTTGATAAGAGCTGAATAGCTTTTGAGCAAAACCAAAGAATGGTAAAAAATTTCCTTCTTCTTCAATGTATTACTTCTTAATTTAATAAGAAGCAATAAAGAGTTGCTGAAGCAGTAAGGTGCACAATATGAGTAGAAGAATAAAGTTGTTTTCTCTAATTCTGAACACAAAATTTGAAATTACATTTTTAAAGAATATAGTTGTAACAATAACTGAAATAACGCTTTTTAAATATTTTTAATCTAAATTTGCCTAACAAGGTGTTACTTAGGCGGAGAAGTTTACTCGTTAAAAATTATAGGAATATGTTTTCAACAAAAAACTATTGAATTACACGAATATAGAGGAAAATAATTGCCTGAGTTCGAACAACTTTATTTATTAAAAAGTTGTATAACTTTGTTTAACAATTGTGCTGCACACAGTTACTGTTTTATTTTTTACATTTGTGATCTTGTTTTAGTTTTGATTAGTTTTTTTTTATTAGTAGAAAAACAACCACTCTAAAAAAAAACATTTTAGCAAAAGAAGAAAAAAGTAGAATTTTAAAACAAAGAAATAAGGACAGCAGTAGTCTTAACTTTCAGTAGACCACTACACTATAAAGAGATATGATACCATAGGCAGCCATGAGAATGGGATAACCAGGGTTCATGAGTGAAGAACCCTGGTCATGGGTTCTCTCAGTGAGAAAACCATAACTAGAAACTATGTATCATCCAAGGCTAAGAAACTTAGGCACGATTTTTCGATCTAAATAAACAAGAATTTTCAATAGAGCACACAGAAATGAAATCACTGAATCTTACTACTACATTTTGGATGGCCTCGTCATCAGGATGATAGATGTGAATCTCTCCAAAGGATCATAATGACAGTCATGAGTTGTTATCAGCCGTTGGAATGATTCACACCTACCTTCTTGATGATGGGGTCATAGAAATATATATATCAATGAGATCATCAAAGTGATGGAAACAAATAAAAACACAGCCCTTGACATGTACAGAAAGTTTGTTTGTACGCTCCAGATAGGCAAAGGATCTAAATCAGTGTTTCCCAAAGTGGGCGGTTCTTTGATATCGGGGGGGCGCTAATGAAACAAAGGATTTTCAAAGATTCTATTTCACATAAATTGAAATCACTGCTCATGCTAACTATAATTTGGATGGCCTAAACGTCATCAGTGAAGATAACCACATGTGAATCTTCTAGAAAAGGATTCTTAAAATTATTTGTTTGAGTAATGTTATCTTACGTTGGAAGTATATTCTCATCTACCTTCCTTTATTGACGTAGGTCATTCTTTTGCAATAATATATGCAATGAGATCAATACATATAGTGGATTGATAACAAATAAAAATTCGATTAGTCTTTGATATGTCCAGATTAAGTTATTAAAATGTTACTCATTTCAGTTATTTAGTCTAAGATTCTGATTATTGAGGAGTGTTGAGTATAGGTTTACGAACCCAAGGGGGCGGACGCTCGAAAAAGTTTGGGAAACACTGATCTAAATGAAGAAAAAATTATATTCATTGAATAGAGATTGAAATGATCCGATGGGTAAAGAAGGATGTAAAAGTAGTTACATCTTGATAAGGAGGCCAGGCTAGCTCAGTGGTTACGTGCTCACCTCTGAACTGATAGGACCGGGGTTCAATCCTCACCTAGGCCCTCCATTTATTCACGCGGGAAGGTGTATAAATCTGAGCACGTCGTCCCTCGGAGAAGGACGTTAAACCGTCGGTCCAGAGCCTGTACGATGTCAGGTACTCGTTAAAGATCCCTACTCTAAATACATTTGAGTTAGGCAAAATTTAGGACTCCCACTGTAGAATCAATCTTTCATTTTGTGGTATCACAAAGGGCCAATGCTTGGCCTACTAGTGTTCCCTTGTGGGACTGCCTACTGCAACCTAACCTAACCTACATCTTGATAAAACTCCCATTGACACTGTTTGTGCTTCAAACTTGATTCTTTCCATTCTTCTTTTTTGTATATCTAAAGCTAATTGACAACCATAAAATTGAAAAATTGTTGTTTTTTTTCAATGAAGTGTTGTTTTACATTTTTTTTTAAAAAAATCTTGTGGAATTATAAAGAAACAGAGTTATAATTAAAATTTAGCTGGTTATTTTTGCTAAAATTGTAGAGAAACACATTTATTTATATATTAAATTGAAACACTGAGAAAATGTGATTATTTTTATGTAAATCCTTTAAAAGGACTGTATAAATGTGGGCTACAAAGCTTAGATTGTTTACCCAATTAGAATATTACGACACTAATTACATATTGTTATTCAAAGCTTTCCCCTCAACTCAGTAATATGACTCATTTATTAATAAACTTAAATAAAATCCAAGCTGAATGTTCCCACTAACAACTAGCCAGCAGTGTGATGAAAGAGACTGTAAGGAAAATAATTTAATTAACTCTCTACATTTACAAAACATATGTTAGTTAAATTGGGTCAAAATAGTAAACTTTTGTTTAATACATTCACCACAATGAAAACCAATTGACCCAATCATTGTTTAACTTTTTGTCTGTCAGAAAGTTGTATATTTAATGATAAACAAACATTTGTAAGTATAATCTAATTTGCAACAGTTGCATAAATTTCATACCACTGAATATATTTGGATAGTTTGAACCATTATATATTCATTTACTATAAAATATTTTTTCAACTAACTAGTGAAGTGGACCAGTATTTTATTGAAATTAGAAAACCACTAAAATATCTTGAAATTGGTATTGTAGTGTATAGACTTATATAAATTTAATTACATTTATGCTAATTAAAAAAATATATATATGGATTATTACCTGCAAGTGCATAGCAAACCCAACTGCCAGGAAAAAAACATAAAGTTACAAGGAATTAACACTTGTAAATGGCAAGTTACACAGAATAAACAATTATAGTTATATCAATATACTGATCGCTATAAGAAAATGTAGGATGGACTTGTAATCTTTCAAATATCACTTCCAATTTAAACAAACGTTGTCGTCATGAAACATGTGGTGGAAAGGAGCTAGGGTTGACCAAAAGACGCTACATCAATCAGTGTTTTACCGCCACTAGAGGATAAGAAAGCGGAATAATTATATAAATGGAAAGAAAAGGTATGTGAAGATAGAGGAGGAGAGAAAAAAACAAATGCATAATCGTAAAATACGGCATAAATAATATATAATAAAATAACAATACTTAAATAAAATGAAACCTTGAACGATAATCATAGAATGCTGGAGGGTCTTTCTGAAGCCCATGAGGTAACTGGGATCTGATTAATAATTTTAACATGGGATTGCTGGTTGGATCTGAACCTTTAGCTTTGATGGTTTATATGCATAAAAGTAGAAAATTGATACAATAATTGTTAGATATCCCATGCTAATTCACACGAAAGCTTAAGAAGAAGGAAGATAGGAGGAAGTAAATGAAAGGTTTTAGTTAGTAAAAGAATATGTTGGGCATCTGCAATGTCGACATGGACGTAATCCCTTAACAGTTTGAGTAGGCTTGGAAGAGATATTGAAACATATGAGGAAAAGTATCGAAGGTTTTTGTTAAGAAATTGACGAAGGTTGATTAAATATAGACCAAGTGGTGAAGGAAAAAGAAGGAAGGAAAGGATACCCGCATCAAGCTTATGGACAACCGAAAAACAAGTTTTTATGAAAAAGAGAGAATCACATTGACCCTTGGTGGGTGTAGGCTGCGGATATATCTCAGCATATAAAACTGGACTTTAACAACAAAATCGGCTTAGCTTTTGTTTTTCAAACAATTCAAATGGAATATACTGTCGTAATTATTATAAAAAATGTTATAGATAAGAAGATAAGTGGATTAGATAAAGCCTTCTTAACAACAGGAGAGTGACAACTAATAATGAACGTTATTCTGTAGTGCAGCTTTATGTGTAGAAAAGTAGAAACTTTACAGTTATCCAGGTAAAAATCAACTTAAAAAAAATAGAACTGTTGGAATCATTGTGAATGGAAATGGAAATGTCTAACTCATGATTACCAAAGAGCCAAATGAAGAACATGTCAATATTTTGTAGAAGAGGAAACAAACCTTCCTGTAATTAGGTTTTGCCTACATTATTACATGAAGGAGTCATCACTGTGCCCATATTCAGTACTCCTGGTTTCAATGTAGTACTGAAGTATACATTGATTTCAATATAACTTGTAGCGGCAACACTGACGCGAGTTAGTTAAGAACCAGCTGTTGTCGCCATCTTTACCTGTTGGAATCGTTCTCTCCCTGTTACTCTATCAACTCGTCACGCTTTGTGTTTCTTCGCCGCCGACGAAACGATCTGGCCAGATCCAGCAGTGGTTATGAACTCTTTTATGTTAGGTATGAACTGTGTATGTAAACCTGTTTACCGATATAATCATTTTGTGGAGGTATCGCTGTAAATATAGAAAGAAAATAAATATCCTCCAAAAACTAATAGTGCTATATAACACTATAGTGCTACATAACGGTTATGTAGTTATTTCCTTGCAATAGTAAAATACCAAGGTAATTATGTATATTAATAAAAAATAATATAGGTCATAAACATTCTTTTTATCTTATTGTAATTAAATTATGTATTGATGTAACCTTGTAGATGTCTACAAATAGAAACGAAACGTTGACTTAAAGGTGTTGTATTGTTTGAAGCTAGAGTAAATCTCGCATACAGACTGAGCAAAACTAACGCAGTAAAACATCTCTTGCTTAAACATGTTATAGCAAAGTAGTTATTCAATCCATTGTGCGATTATCTCCTACAGTCCACTCGACTGATGTTACCTGGTATTGTAGGTATGCGGTACCTTCAGAGGCGATTTGACATCATTCATGAGAAATTCTATGTTTCTTGGAAAGTCTTCAAAGGAGGCTAGGGAAACAGCCACTTGAAAAGATTGACATACACTGTTTATGTAGAAAAGATCAAAGCTGAAATATCTTTCATCAGTTCTTGGTATTCACCCATTTCTCATTCCCACCAACACACTTGCATTATCAGCTCAAATAACAACAAGAAGGATAATGTTATGTTTTTGGAACTGTAATATTCTTTTATGACATCAACAGTCGAATCTGCAATGCATTTTTCAAGTTCTATAATATATAAGAATATAATTATTTTATTAAAAGTTTGGCTGAACTTCTGATTAAATAGTGTTAGTAGCTAGATATAATGCCCAACATTTTTCGAGCAGTCATATCATTAGATTTATCTCATAGATGGCCGAATTTCCCATTATCTTAAATCGACTTGAAATAAAGGATCAGTAATGTTCTCTATAATTTGAGAACCGTAGACAATTTTTAACTGTGACGTGATTATAATATCATTGATTGCGCTTTTATAAATACCTATCAAGTTATCACAATTTTGTATTGCACAATGGCAAGCTAAATAACTAAAATTAGCTTGTTAAATTACGGACCATATCACTAAGCTGATAAAAATTGCACATCAGTAGACCATTGATCGCTCAATTTAGAGTTCTTAGCTAGATTAGGTAACTGACTGGCTCGATGGAGTCAAAGTTAGCTAGATTTAGCTGAAAAATTGCTGATTTGGCAACCCTGGGTATATGTGATCTTGGAAGCTTAAGACTGATGCCCATACCTTCAGGAAAAATTGGTGAGCTAATCTCTTTTAGCTTGTTCAATTATTAAATGATAAATTAGAGGAGTTAAAGCAGGTAACAAGCTAATTAGAGGGCAGTTAACGACAGCTCTATGATCGTTCATTCGGAAGCTATGCATAAAGGGAAACCGTTATGTAGAACAAATCGCATCAAGTATATTCCGAACGCTAAACAAACTTTTAAGAAGTACAAACCCATCCTTAACAACATGATAAGGCTGGTTTAGAGGAAGGTGCGATGACGTGATTTTGGTAGTTAAAAAGTTGTCAGATCAAACAACCTCGACTTTTATATATTTCATCTAACACATATTTTAATCTTTTACCCGATTTTATCTCTTTAATCTACATTCAAACATTTCTTATTCAGAGAAAAATGAAATATACTAATTCAGTGTCGTTTCGTTTGTCGTTCTTCTTTAAGAATAATTTAATTAAAACAACGGAGTTGCTCTCGAAGGACAATTCCATAACCGGTACGACGATTTCAGAAGTAGATTACCGGGTATGAACCTATCATAAAACACTTTTCTTGTTTTATGAGAGTTGCTCTTGAAGGTGGATAACATCGTAAACCGGCAGAATTACTCCAAAATTGGTAAACAGTTTATCCAATTCATCAGGTGTTCCAAAAATTTTTGTGGTACCATATATAAATGCAACGTCACTAATAAGAAAAACATTTGAAGAAATGATAAATTAAGTGAAATTATATAAGGATGGGTTTGCTTTTTGTTATTAAGTATTTATTGATTACTTCTTTGCATCATCACAGCGCAATATAACGCTACACTAATCTCAGAAAACATCGCTTCAATGAGCATTCTCAAGAGCCTTGATGAATTTCAACGATGTAAACTTTAATGAGTTTAGTTTAGTAAAATGAATACAACTGTGATCTCTTCAAAGGCGTTCTGCAAGCAAGAGGCATTAATAAAGAATTTTAATAATGAATGTAAACGAAGCTGATAAGAGGAAGTAATAATGGGACATCTCTTAGATAAGAAAGCTCTGTTTATCTCAGATAATTGTCTCTCCACGCACCACTTTCATTGTCTCCCTCCTAACCAAGAGATAATGTCTCACTAAATCAACATCTTCCTTAAATATATTAATAAACCTACACAATTTTTTTTCTTGCTTATCCCTTAGCATTTTTAAACAAATTTCGTAATCCATTTAAAATAAAAATAAAACCAACCATTATAAAATTAAATGCATTATTATCCACAATTTGTGGAAAATATTTTTTAAAAGTTAATAGTTTATATACCAAATACAATTTATATAAGGAGGAAATAAAAAAAATAAGTTTAATAAAAGTAAAAAAAAAATCATTACCACTTTTAGTATTTATTGCAGGTTCAATAAGCTTAACTTTCTGCTTCAACTATAAGTTTTCGGATTTATTTTTATTATTGTTTGACAAAAATTAAACTTTTTCGAACGCATAAAAAACACTGTTCTGGGTTCAAAACTCAAACTAGCCATGGTTTAAAAGAATCCATTATCCAAACTGTCACTGTTTTTGTTATAACAACAAACTTTTCGTTAATCGAAAATAGCAGAATTACTGTTATTAAAGCAGGATTACTGCAGAACAAAGCAGTTATTAACACATTCTTTTAAAAGAACCTATATTAATTCACTCACTATCTTCTAGAAACCTCTTTTTTATTCTATAAATTATTTCATTCGCTATCATTTTCTATCGGCAATGTCATAAATTTGAAAGGAGGCACTAGAGACGTGTTAATAACGTGACAAGAAGATTCATTTTTATTACATAAAATAATGTAATGTTGTTTTTAGAAAGTATATTAAAAAAAAATGAGACCTGTGGTATGGCGTTTAGCGTAAAAGTATCTGCAAATATTTCATTATATTGAGTAAAGTAAGGCGAGAAAACACAACTTCAATTTACTAACTACATTTTTAGTGATTGCTTGAAAAACAAAATGATCGACTTCATGAAAAAAACATTGAGGCTCAGAACAGCTAAAACTTCTGGTTGCTACTTAATAAATACTTTAATTCTTAACTATAAATCCATATGCGTACTCACATATATGTCCACTTTAATATGCGTAATATCTTAAGCTATAAATCTATAGAGAACTATGTGTATATATGTACTTCGTAATTGGTAAATATGGTAACTACCAGTTTTTATGAGGTTTCAATTATCAATACTTCTTACTTGGTACATTCGTAATTTCTTAGTATTACCTAGCTTTCCATTAAACATCTACAAAATTTTAAAGCTCTGTTTTCATTTTTTCTTCTTTTACAGCTATTCCCTTTGTAATATCACCGCTATTTCTTTGATATCCTCCTTATTATTACCTTCTACAGCATTTTAACCAATATACCATTTAAAAACTGCTAATTCTTCTAATTACTAAAATATTCTCTGCTATTTAACCATTTATAAAGATGTACATGTTTCTCAGTGTTGATTAGTTATCTTTATATACAAAATTAATGTTTGTCAAGACTCGGTCAGTTCTTCAGGTTACAAAACACACATTGCCAATATTACGGTTTTTATTTAAAAACGTTTTCATAGGCAAAAGTAAAAAATGTTGAACCAGAAAAACTAAGAATTATATTAGCGATTATTTTTACAGCCTGCGGATTTTTAGTCTGTGGATTTCAAACAACAACCGTCTAGTTAGAAAAAACACGTGACACTGTAAAAATAGTCTCTAATGTAATCCTTTGTTTTTCTGTTTCAAAATTGTATACTTCAGCCAATAAAAAAGGATTTAAATAAAAACCAAAACGTTGTTAACAAAACTTTAATTTGAACCTGATGAAATGACCGAGTCGTGATGAAATTTAATTTCGTTTCTATTTCACGGTCGATACTATTATCAATATATATATATGCTTTCTTATATTATCACATATATCTCACATATACCAATCTCTTTCTTCATCGAGGTTTGATCCAGATTCAAACAGTTCTCAATATTCTACCTTTAAACCGACGTTTCATCTATATTTGTAGACATCATCAGGACTACATGATATCAATATAAATAATGTAACTTATTTTTAATCTTATTTTACCTAAATTCTGGTATATTTAGCGCCAAAAATATCTAAAAATATAGATGAAATGTTGACTTAAAGTTGTATTGTTAAAAAGTGCTTGACACTAGACAAAAAACTCCATAAACCAAAATAGTAAATACATATATTAATAACAGTTTCTAGATATAATCACTGAGTTGATCATCATATGAAAAGTAGGTTGCTTTACAGGGTTTAGTTTTTTGTTTACTTTTTCTGTGTTAGTAGAATTTAAATTTTAGACTGGCTACATAAATATATAAACGCTAATGTATGCATCAATTAAATTAGCAGACAGAAAACCTATTTTCTGATACTATTACTTTTCTTCTAACGTATTGCAATCACTTATTACGTGGTATTTATTCATTATAGGGTAAAAAGCTAATGAAATGGTCTCCACATATAAAATTTTAATGGTATAAACAACGCATATCGAAAAATACAATGAATTATGCGCGCTAATTCATTTACTTGCCTCAATGAACACACTCCCAATATATTTCTTAATATATATATAAAGGTTTCACATAAACACGTGAAATAACAATCAATGATCAAACCACAATAAGAAATGGGAAAACAAGACTAAGATCTTTCAACCGTAAAAAGCGGTCTTCGTCAGAGTCAAAAGCCCAACTGGTTTTTGTTGGGTTTTTGACTCTGACGAAGACCGCTTGTTACGGTTGAAAGATCTTAGTCTTGTTTTCCCATTTCTTATTGTGGTTTGATCATTGATATATAAATATATATATATATATATAAACTAGAATTTAAAAAGAACACATAGAAAAGAAAATCACTGAACTCACTACTATATTTCGATGTCCTCGTCTTCAGGAAAAGAAGTGAATCGCTACAAAGGCTGATAACGACTGACTTGGCGTTCGAACTGAAGCACTCAAACAGTATAGCCAACTTACGGAGGAAAGGTAGACAGCGAAGATAAAGAGATAATATATATATATATATATATATATATAACATTAAATTACACAAAGCACGACACAGAAAAGAGAATACAAAGAAAACTTACAGAATTCAATATTTCGAACTGTTGTTCGTCATCAGGAGAGTAGACTAGTAGAGAGGACGAAGTGAGAGAGATCTCCCCACGTCGAAGAACGGAGCGCGTATAATATATATATATATATATATATATATATATATATATATATATATATATATATTATTTATTTTCTCCGTATTCCTACATTTGTTTATATTTCGTTATTGTTCTCAATGTTATATTTTCAATATTTTCCCTACAGTTAGTCCTGAGCAAATATAAAGGCTCAACCTAACCTTTAGGAAGAAAAAAATAACAATGAAATGTACCTGCCTTCTAATATGAAACAGATGTAGCACATATCCTCACCCACGTCCATCTTATTCTCAGTCAGTTGTACCACAAACACTCACCCGTGGGTTCGTATTTTCTTACTTATTTTATTTTATTTTTATTTTGTACTATATTTAATGTTTACTATAGATAACTCTCTGGTGTCATTGTATTTTTTAGTTAATGCCTGAGGAAGAACACTATGTGTTCGAAACGCGTTGTTTATAACATTAAATGTTTATATGTGGAGACCATTTCATTAGCTTTTTACCCTACTATTACTTTTATGCAATAAGAGTCTAATTTACGCATTTAAAAGTGTTGTACCCAAGAGTGGTAAAAACTATTTGCATATCAGTACTATCTAGAAACATAAACACTCGGGAAACCAAATTCTAAACATGAATATCGATTCCAAGATCTCTTTTAGTCTCTTGTAAAGGATTTCTTAATAGAATTGCGGACATGAGCTTTACAGTTATCTCTCACAGTACCAGATCCTCTTATATGGGTAGAATACATTCAATGAAAGGATATACATTAAAGGAAAAGAAGAAATGGTCCTCTAATAAGGGAAAGCTGAGTACATGAAAAGGTACAAGGAGAGCCCTAAAAGACGTAAAGCATTAGAGTTGTGCGTGCGACAAACCAATTTAATAAGCCCCATTACTCGGGCAACCCTTGCCCAACTCTTTCTTATCAAACAACCAATTTTTAGCCACTCAGCATTTAACATTTATCGGAGTACTATCGTGTCCTTCGTGTTCTACCCTCCCAAATACCCTTTTCTAACTCTAATTATGTATTTAACATCATATTCCTTGCACAGATTCCCAACAAAATGTAGCTATATGTAAAATCTAATTTCCTTTTTGAAATCAAACAACTTAATCATCCTGAACATTTAAAGTTTTATATTAACGAATAATATATATAAATTGCCTGATTTTTGAATCACTAGAGTAAATATTTTAGCCATTTTTGAAAGAAAATCCTGAGGAAGTTATTTCTTGCTGTTTTAAGATACCAATGAATGGAAAATTATGATTTCTTAGTATTTTACAAATTTGCAAAATGAAGTTCAGAAGAATAGAACAGTTTGAGCTGGTAGTTAGATAGAAGGCTACACAAATGTGTTAAAACTGATTTATCATAATAGGTTTTCACCTTCCCAGAAGAAGACGTCTACAGCATATAAAAAAGATATCATGACGCTTGGTACCAAGGAATGACAAACCAGAGCAATAAATACAGCGATAAATAAAAAAAATATATGAATATACGAATGAACGATATATAAATACAGGAACACAACTATTTCAAACATTTTTTTAAGACAAATTATGCGAAATAAATATTAAGCTAATAGCTGTAATGATAGTAAAAAAAAACTATTAAAAATAAAAAATAATAAAACTTAGAACTATTTGGTTCTATCTGTAGCAACATTGTTTTGTGTATACAGTATCTGTGAAGTTTTTGTACATAAGCATAATCATAAGAGAGAAAATAACTATTAGAAAGAGAAACTAGCAGAACTAGGACCAAGAAGTTTGGTTAACACAATAGAAAATCCATACGAAATTAAATATATCACTTTTTAATGCAGGATCTATAGTATTCTATAAATGTAACGGATTACAACAGTCTATTGAAAGATTTACTAGTGTATGCGTAGAACATATTTTATAAAGATGAATATGTTATTATTATAGGAATCGGTAAACTTGATAGTATTGCATGTGAGCTTACGCAACATGCTCTCAAACATGGTAAAGGTAAACAAGTTTAGAAACATATCCAGTAAAATAGGATCTTTATATAGTTCAAAGGGTGAATGAAAATAGGTATCAATCATTTCTTCCTTGTACCATAATCAACAAGAATCCCGTTTGAATGGTTAACAATTTTTCCAAACTTATGCCTAATAAGAGAGATTAAATAAATAAGAAGATTTAAGAGAGATGATGTAACCTCTAGACCAGTGTTTCACAAACTTTTTCGTTCGACTGCCGCCTTAGGTCCGTAAACCTATACTCCTAAGTATAGGTTTACATTTATTACCGTTACATTTATAGAATACTATAGATCCTGCATTAAAAAGTGATAATAAACCTAAACTCAACACTCCTAAATAATCAGAATCTTAGACTAAATAACGAAATGAGTAACATTTTAATAATTAAATTAATATAATGAATAATCGAATATTTATTTATAATCCAATATATGTATTGTTTCATAGAATATTTATGCAAAAGCATTAATACACCATAAAAGAAATTTAGATGAGAATATACTTTTAACATAAAAATAAATTATCAAAACAAATAATTTTAAGAAACCTTTTCTTAGAAGTTTACATGTGGTGTTTTCACTCAAATTAAGAAATTATATTGCATGAATATTTTGAATTTATGGAAATAGAATACCCAACTCCTTTTTGCATCCCCCCCCCCCCCCCCCCCGAATCAAAGGACCGTCCCAAGGGGGGCGGTACCGCCTACTTTGGGAAACACTGCTCTAGACATTTAATGTTTAGATGTTAAAAGACTTAGCGTCGTTCATCCTTTAACAATGAAGTTAGTTAATTAACTTAATGTCTAAAGTTGATTTATAAACGACAAAATAAAGGTCAATGGGACAGATATGGTAGGAGTGTGCCCGAGTTTGATAAAATTGCGACAATCAGTTAAATAATATTATTAATAATATGACAGATAGTTCTACCACAGTAACTTCAAATTTGCTCTAACTGACAAAATGGATAAAAGTTAGCATTAATATTTGCAGTTAAGTAAAAAAAATCATGAATTTTATTTTCTACAAATTTCATATTTTTATGTAAAGAGACTTACCATTACGTTTACATAATGGTCAAAATAAATTAAAACAAAAACTCAATTGACCCTCAACAGTTTTATTATTATACTTACTCAATTAATTAATATTGCTACTTTGAGAGATTTGAAAAAAAAAATCATAAAATTATGGAAAATATATGTGTGGTGTTTTCATCAAGGCGACATCTGTCCATTTTATTTCCTAACATGCCTTTCTGAAGAGATTATATCAAGTTATCCCTTCTACTTGATTCATCTGTCCAAGAAAGGTGCATGTTTTATCTCTTATTCAACGTCATACGAGGTGTGTAAATAAAGTAGTGAGACTGATTTTTCTATTCAAATATAATTACAATGTCATATTGTCACCTTCAAAATAGTTCCCTTCGGAAGCCACACAGCGCTGGAGACGGTCCTTCCAATCATTGTAGCATTGCTGGAACTCGGATTCTCGAATGGCCTTCAGCTGGTCGGTTACAGCAGTTTGTATGTTTTGTAGTGTCCCGAAATGAGTTCCCTTGAAGTGATTTTTCAATCTCGGGAAGAGGAAAAAGTCACAAGGACTCAAGTCTGGTGAATAAGGAGGCTGAGGAGTAACAGGAATGTTTTTACTGGCCAAAAACTCGTTTATTGAGATGGCAGTGTGACAGGGCGCGTTGTCGTGATGCAACACCCACTTGTCTTTGATGTTTGGCCATGAATGAACGGAGGTGTGATTCAAATTCAGCTGTTCCCCGATCATTCTGACTGTCAAGCGTCGATCTGAACGCACAAGGTTCCGTACTCTGTTGACATTTTCATCGGTGTTTGCACTTGAAGGCCTTCCGCTTCGTGGTTCATCTTCAATCGACTCTCTTCCTTCTGAAAATTCCTTAAACCACCGAAAAACCTGTGCCCTTGATAAAACACGTTCTCCATAGGCCTCCTGAAGTTTTTCAAAAGTTTCGGTTGCATTATGTCCAAGTCTGAAGCAAAATTTGATTGCACACCGCTGCTCAACTTTGAGGTCACTCATTTTTAAAACGCTCAAGAAAAAACCATTTCACGAAAACCAACACTACGGACAAACAAATGACTGTGGCGAGTTCAGATTCATACTGGAGGCGCATCACACGTGCACCTGACGCTACTCAAGACCACGCGTCTCCAGCGTTGCCAGATCGAAAGCGACGTTGCCAGTTTCACTACTTTATTTACACACCTCGTATATGAATTTAAAAGGAAACAATGGTTGAAGAAAACTACTGCTCATATCATGAACTAGTTCAAAGAATAAAAAGTAGTAGAATGGATAATTTGCTTGAAGCAGTATAGATTGGTTATGAGAAGAACATATAGAGGAATCATTAGTCGTGCAATCCGTAATTGTGTGGTATTTACTCATACTGAGGTAAAATGGATAAACCTATTCAGTCAACGGTTTTCAAGCATACCCGAAGCCTTTGTCACCTTATCTCCTATATGCTTGCCTTTCGCAACTGATCTGTTTCCTACTAGTTGTTTTAACTTGACAGACCCGTCAGTACCACATCCTTGGGTATGTCTTGAATTCTCTTAATTGAATTTTATTATTTCACTCTAATTTTTGTAACTAATTAGATATAATTTGTATTATAGTGTCTTCCTGATGATGAACACAAAGTGTTCGAAACGCGTTGAATAAAACTTCATTTGTGTGGAGACTTTTGTTGGTTTATCCATTTTACCTCAGAATATAG
Source organism: Hermatobates lingyangjiaoensis (assembly GCA_026182355.1). Classification (NCBI taxonomy): domain Eukaryota; kingdom Metazoa; phylum Arthropoda; class Insecta; order Hemiptera; family Hermatobatidae; genus Hermatobates; species Hermatobates lingyangjiaoensis. The sequence continues at coordinate 781,290 of JAPFBL010000157.1, forward strand.
AGGAATGTTAGGGCCAATTTAGTTATTTAATAACCGACCATCATATATTGCTTTAAGCATTTACTTCATTCTGGAAACGTAAAGACAAACGTTTTTGCTTTAAACGTCCATAACTTCACTTCTACGTTGATTTTCCAATCAATTCAGAGCTTATATTTTAAGTTAGACATACACAGATCTACTGCAAACGTTTCAGCTTGATATGTGTTATCGTGGCTGAGTTTATTTGTGACAAAATTTTGCGGACAAACCGACAAACTGAGAAACCGACAGAAATTTTTCTAAGGGTGGATTCGGTTTCTCCAATGTATGAAACGTAAAGAAAACTTGAAATGAGTCAGTCCTAAGTAATGTACAGACAAAATCATTATTTTAGATTTGACATCATTGAAAAGGTGTTTATCAGAGTTCAAGATGTACAATCTATTCAGAATAAATGACTTTGTGAACGAGTAATTCTCGGCCCTTAATATGAACAGACAGAAAAAACCAGCAAACAAGTTCTTACGCTGTATCAAGCCAAAGACAGAACTTAAAAGTCAGTAAAGAGAGTGATTAGTAATGAGGAAACAGTTCATTATCCAACTGAATTCTGGACTCCGTGACTGCTCCTGTACTGCCTGCTCATGAGTAAAAACTTAAAGTAGGAGCACCATCATGCTGCGTTTAGTATCAGTAACAAATTTCATGTTACGAAACTTGAGCGCCTCGGGAAATGTGATAAGGGACAGGACCATTTTCTCAAATGGTCAACTGTAGTTTGTTTACTCAAGAGTTAGAGGTTCCAACTCTTTGTTTTTCCATGAACTTGAAGAACAGCTAATGTGGTGTATACAGAGGCATTTGTTTAACACTACACTAATAGTGGTATTTTTTACTATTCTATAATTTCTAATGATATTTTGGAATACCAAGTAGAATCAAATGTTTCATTCCGTCAAAGACGGGTAGGTTTGCTAGTCATTCAAATAAAACAAATCCATTTTTATAAATTTTAAAAGAAATTATATGGTCAACTGTAAACTTACTTTTGATTCATTCTTTCTCTTTCATCATATAGTTGTTAAACTCATTGAAAATGTTTCATGTTTTAAAACTGTAGTTTCTATATATGGTCATATTTATAATTTGGTCATAAATAGTTTCTTTTTACTATATTACTTTTAAACAATTTATTACTTTTATTAAATCCATTGTTAAAATAATCAAAATAAAATGTTAAACAATCTTGTAATTAGGAATATTGGCAAATTGCTTCCTATATCAATCTAAAAAAAACATGATATAGGATTAAATTTTATGAACAATTTTAAAAACCTAATTACACAGAGGATACTTGAAAGAATAGTTTTTATAATATTGTTTTGTTATTATTTTTAATAATAAACATTTCATAATGCCAGAATTATAAATATTACGATATATAGAAACTACAGTTTTAAAATATGAAATATTTTCAATGAATTTAACAACTATATGATAATAAAGAATGAACCAAAAGTTAGTTTACACTTGCCCATCTCTTTTCTTTGCTACATAATGGGTTTCACTTAGTAACCAATTATAAAATAGGGAATATAGTTAAAATAAATAGATATTAGATTAATACTAGAAGTTGTAAAATTCTGAGCTTGTTTTATAGACAAGGTAATTGTAACATATTTTTAGCCCTGTATTAAGTTCTTATAGCTTTCCTAAATCATTCTTAATATAAATAATTTTACAGTATATGAGTATAGATAATCTATTTCATTTACTGATTAATACAATATGTCAATAATTAGTAAAATGTTTAATATTAAATGAAACATCATTACATTGTAAAACTAAATTAATACTAATAACTGTATTGAAATAGTGAATGATATTAAATATGAAACAACTATAATTATAAAAACAATGATAACTATTATTAAATTCAAGTTGCAGATGTTATACTTAATATTAGAAAGTAATTATTCCATTAAACTTCCATAAGTTAAAATGAAATTCTAATTATTTCAATAATTTATTGCTGATAGGATATTTGTTTACATTTTGATAAATAACAAACTTATTATTGTGTATTTTAAATTAATTTATCATATTGTATTTCAATTGTAAGTATGTACTATTAATTGCATCTTAATTTTTTATAACCAAAGGACGCTAACCTAACGCTAACTTGAAGTGACCATATTCATTAAGCATAATCATAAGAAATGGTCATCTAATTATTTTTTTAAATAATTACTATTGAACTAATTAACTATTAATAATATATATGTAAATAATAGCAGAAACGGTCTACTTACGATTTGTTTAAATATTCAGGAATATTGTTTTCTTTTCAGAGAATGATATTTCATTATGGCGGATGTATTAGAACACTACCGAGTCGTATTCTGAACTGACCAATGAATGCGCTATGACTTGGATATGACGTCACTCAAGCAACATCATTTCAATTACATCATTTATGGGTTCCTTTAGTCACTTTATATAAAGCCTGTTTTACTTGTTTTCTTTAAAGAAATTGAATGACTCAGACATCTTTATATATAAAGTTGGTGAGTTTGTTTGTTTGTTCACCCATTTCCCGTGGCGATAGAGACCTGAAATTGAATATATTTTATTTATGACCTGAATAATGTTAAATAAAAGAAAATTATTACTATATTCCCAAAATTTGAGCCAGGGTAGCAAGTGTCTTGCGTACTCGCCAAAGACACTAGTGCAAACATATTATATATAAATGTAACAATTTTTTTTTAATTTAATATTTGCGTGGTATAAACACTGGTAATAAACTAAAGGCATGCAGCCAGGGTAGCCCACTGGATTGCTTGCCCCCCCCCCCCCCCCCCAAGACAGTAGCACAAATATATTAATTATGAACATAACAAAAAAATTTTTTGAATTTAAAATTTGAATAATATAAACAATAGTAATAAAGTAAAGGCATAGCTCCAGAGTAGCCAGTCACTTGCGTGCTTGCCAAAGACAGTAGTGAAAATGTATTATATATAAATGTAACAAACAAAATTAATTTAAAATTTGCGAAATATAAACACGGTAATAGAATAGAGGCATAGAGCCAGAGTAGCCCAGAGGCTTGCGTGCTCGCTGAGAAAAGTGCTGTAAATGTATTATAAATAAGTGAAACAAATATATAATAAACTACTATATCGGACGTCAAAAATGAATATTTTACAAACAAACTTGAAAACAACTGTCAGATAAAATACGAATGTTCTAAGGTAATATTATAAAGACACATTTCTTTCATTAATGTTTTTTTTATGTTAGGTAAATAAATTGAAATTTTAATTTACAAGTTTTGTTTGTTTTAAATATATTTCATCGTCTTCATAACCTGAATTAATGTTTTATTTATATGATAAAATAAATATTTTTTTTTACTTTTAAATGTTTTTTATTTTGCTAAATATACATACTGTGAATATATCTTGAATGATATTAAGAATACGATATCAAAAGCTTGAGCTATATAAGAATCTGTTTCCCTGCCTTAATAACAAGTAACAACAATTAACATTATCCTTGTTAATCATGTTCAGTGAATTTATTTCAATACCTATTGTAATAATTTCTGAGTGACACAAAGGGTCACGGGTAGTCTAGTATAAAATAGAAGTGTGATTGAGGAGGAGAGGCTATAAGAAGGTAGTAAACCTAAATGGCGATAGCCCAGAAATAGAAGCCTGAGGTATCCCGACAGAAATGATCACTCTGAGTATTACCATCTTCTCATTACTCAATACTTGTCCAATAATGGAAGAACAGTAACCAACTATACAGGAAGGATGACCAGTCAATCCAGAAGTAGCAAGTTTGTGACATATATCAAAAGGACTAAAATCTGGTATGAATAATAAAACTCAAGCACTGAACAATGCGGGAAAAAGTCAATGGTTACAAAATTAACCTTATAATCTTTCAATATAGTCGAAAGAAAAAGTATTTTTTTGTATTTCATGGGCGTACAGCATCAACACAGTGTGATCTCACAAACCAGCAACTGAAAGGTAGACAAACCACTCAAGATTACGTGGAGCACACCTGTCTCCCCAAAGGAAACTCCTTACCGACTAGAAAACGAAGGTGTCCAAAGATGTATATTTTATCAAATTAACAAATATATACTACAAAGGAAACTTCTAAATCTATATAAATAAAATAATGATTTTGTCTGTACATTGCTTAGAACTGACTCATTTCAAGTTTTATTTACGTTTCATACATTGGAGAAACCGAATCCACCCTTAGAAAAATTTCTGTCGGTTTGTCGGTCTGTCAGTTTGTCGGTTTGTCCGCAAAATTTTGTCACAAGTAAACTGAGCTACCATAAGACATATAAAGTTGAAACTTTTACAGTAGATTTGTGTAGGTCTAACTTAAAATATAGGCTCTGAACTGATTGGAAATTTAATGTAGAAGTAAAGTTATGGACGTTTAAAGCAAAAATGTTTGTCACAAGTAAACTCAGCCACCATAAGACATAGCGAGCTGAAACTTTGACACTGGATATGTGTATGCCTAACTTAAAATACGGATTCATAATTCAGTATAGAAGCGAAGTTAAAGGGCTTTAAGCTGTATTTTCCTAACTTCACAGACAAATTTGTTTTGAAAATACACAGGTGTCGCATGTAGGTATTGTTAGTTGATTTTAATTTCATTGGAGCATATGAATATATTGCGTATTTGACATGTTTGAAAAGGTGATTCCTAGAGTTGAGGATGTACTATCTATTACGAATAAATAGTTTTGTAAACGAGCAATTCTCAACCCTTAATATGAAGAAACAAGAAAAATCAACAAACGTGAGTGCCCCAAAACTGTGCAACGGGACACGACTCTGAGTTCGTGCTCTACACAGGTATGCCATAGAGGTGGATATAATGACTGGGTGTGGTATTGGGTAGTCTGTGTGTATACCACGCATACCATTGATTGCGAGCCACTATTTGTTTTCGTTGAAGTGATTGCAAAGTCCTTTCAGAGTCTATTTCGCGTTGAGGTTAACTAAGTAGCAAAGGGAAACTTTATCTAACGCAGGAATTCAAGTTAGCGAGACCAAGTTTTTCTCACATGGTCAACTGTAGTTTACTTGCTCAAGAGTCAGAGGTTCTAACTGTTTGTTCTTCCATGAACCTGAAGGACAGACAGCTAATGTAGTGTTTACAGAGGCATTTGTTTAACACTGTACTAATAATGGTATTTTCTACTTTTCTATAATTTCTAATTATAGTATTAGTATAATACTATAGTTGATATTTTGGAATACCAAGTATAATAGAATTTATTGATTCCTTCAAAGACGGGTACGTTTGCTAGTCATTTGATAAAACGTTAAAAAATATTTTCTATACATTTTTTAAAAAAAAATAAACTTTCAAAGCAAACAAGACAGAAAAAACCTGATGAATATATAATAAAAATGTTGAATAAGAAAAACACATCAAATGTACGAAACATTCCCTAAAAATTATTTCGTATTAAAAATGAATATTAAGTTTGATTATTAAGGTTTAATATGCCTCAAATGAAAATAGAACACATTAAACATTAAAATTGTAATAATTCATTATTTTCAGCTAACTATCGTTAAGAAAATATAAATTTGTATGAGTAGTTTTATTCAAACCTTAATAAACTGTAAAACTTTAAAATTAATGCCTACATTTTGACATCGAACTTTCATTATTATTACTAGCAGTTTTATGCTAATGTTGGTTTAGCTTTGATGTAAATCTGTTTTTCTATGTTGAGGAAATCATATTTTCCATCAATGAATGAAACTACTTAATTTACTACAAATTATATTACTATCTAATTTAATAACAGAGTATCTCTAGGAGAAATGTCAAGATACTTCTGTGAGTAAGAAAAGTTGTAGGGAAGAACAAAGTTAGGAAAAATTATATGATAATAATGATTCATACCCATCAAAATGATTTTCAAAAAAAAAAAGCCTGCGATAAAATTAAATACTAAGTTGATAGAAGGTCCTTATTGAATGTGAAGGTTTAAATATCCTGTACAAGCAGAGGCAAAGAATACGAATGAATTATTACTTCATTTAAAAATATCAAAATAATGAGTTGATTTTAAATATTAATATTAAATATAAATTTCAGATATCTAATATCAATAGTTCTCCGCCTTAGTTTTGAAAATTTCATACAAATAAATAATAAACAAAAAATATTTTTCAATTTTATTTAATTTAGTGATAAACTTGTAGCTGAAATAATAGTTCTTATTATTTATTTGCTATAAAAAAAAAAATCCAAAGGGACAAATAAAGTTCAATATGGACAATGAAGCACAGAGGCACTAAAAACACACACTTACAGTTTTTAAGCATTTGTTTGCCTCGTCATAAGGAGATATAGAAGAGGGAAATCAAGCACATTGGCGCATTTTCAGTTGGAGACCCAACCATCCTAGCAACAACAGTTAGGTCTCCAAAAGTTTCTGGACCATATTATCCACACTGAACTTTATTATACCTTTGTTGTTTACAGTTTATTTTAAAATTATATAGTACGATACCAAAAAGTGTATTCAGGAAATATATTACATACCTTGGAATTCACCTATAATCCATTGAAGTAATAAATTTGAATCTGTACCTGTAACAAAAAAAGATCATGTTAAACAATTAAATTATGTTATTTTATTGTTGCCAGGGTGTATCATTAGGTGTGAATTAGTATGAATACGTTTATTGAAATGTTGACGTTATAAATGATTATAATAAGAAAATTTAAAATGATCTCTTCTGAACAGTATTAATAGATATAACTAAACAATTTGTTAAACCACGAATTTTATATGAAGTAGTAGTAGTAGTTGTAGCTGAGGGGACAAAAATGTACACAGAGTTATCAAATTTTAAGGAGAAAATATTTAAATTTATGTATAACAGGGTTGTTCTTTTGATAAGTAGCATATTGTGTTAATGTTAGATGAAGGAGAAAACGTAATGATATAAAAGAAATAATGAGTAGTAGAAGACAAAAATTAAAAAAATATAAAATACACAAATTTTAATGATCATATAAAAAAAAATGATGAATGATGAAGAATATGTCGGTATTAATCAAAGTCTAAGAAACATGTCCAAAAAGACGGTTTGGTTTGCCCAAACGAGAGAGAAACTGCACTTGGCATTAAAATAATATTTTCTAATAGAAATACCCATGATATTTAATTTCAATATTATAAATAGCATTGGAAAGGTGAAATTATTAGTTACTTTTATGTGTTTTAAGTTAAAATTTAGAGTCTTTTGACAAATGTATAACTGTCTTAAAACTTAACTTTCCTGGTTTAGGTCGTGTTTAGAGAGGCAGTGTTCGCAGCATGAATGCATTGGCGTTAATTATGTTAGACAACTACTTCTTTAGGAAGACTTGCGAACTAGCCTGATTTTAGGAGTTGATCTTAGAAGTTTGGTCAACTCTCAAGATACTACTTGAAACAAAAGTTCGACTTGTTGTTATTACTTTAATGCATCAAGGCATACATTTCTAGGAGTTTTAACACCCCATTGTTAGCCCTGTATCTAAGTAATATGATTTTCGATAATACAATGCTAAGCTATTGTTGAATAGTTTCTGAAGGATGTGTACCAACTACTTGGACCATTATTTACATGGACATCTAAAGTTGTGCAGTAATGTGAAACTCTGTATTTCTTCTCTTTCTGTCAGTCCTGACCACCAGAACCTGTTCTGGTGCATAGTTATGACTAGTTGGCTAGCATTATTAATTCATAAAATTAATTAATATCGTTGTAATTGCCAGTAATTTACCTTAATTTATTCTCATTACGATAAGTCTCTGTTCCTTAATGATTTCACTTTTAAAAATGTTAAAATCAACACATTTTGTATCCAAGGTTTCTAATCTGATTTAAATTAATTTAGGAGTGCTAATTCCGAAAGTTATAATAATTTTTTCTCATCAGGTCAAGTTATTGAGATGTTTTCTATTTCATACTTTTTTTTTTATTTTAAAATTAGACGTATTTCAATTATCTTTCATAATACAAATCTAAGATTTTATTGGGATCTATGTTAAGTGATTAGGACATCGCAAACCTTAAAGCCTCTACTTGCATCACCGTTTTTGGGAGTAAAAATAAAACATGGTTACATCCTCTCCCAGGTGACATTCCTTAAACAAACCAAATGTTTTTGGTTATATTTGCGGGGAATATACATTGAAATCCAAATGTATTTCATACGTATTTGTCTACGTATTGCAAATATTTTTGTGTGATAAATGAGTATGTATTTTAATGTTAAATATAAATATTGTTTCTTTGATTTGCCGGTCTTTATTTTAGCTGACACCTACCTATAGAAACGGGCATGCCATAGTAGAAAAAACTAGACCTGATAGAGAAAAAACGACAGTATTTCTGGAATCTGAGCCCTAAAATTAGGTAAAACTTGTTAAAACATCTTAGCACCATGACAAAAATTTGTTTTTGTTGGTCAGTGTATTAGGACATGAACCTCACAGTTTATTTTTGCCATTAAAAAACTTGAGTGCAAAATATCATTCAATTTTAACATAATATGTTTTAATGCCAGAATGCCAGGCTATATCAGCTATTTTCATATATGTCATAACTACTAATTTACTGGTATCTTCTATCATATGTATGATATCCTTCATAATCATTGAATTTCATATAGTAGAAATACATTTTTTTATTCTTTAAGGAGTATTGTCAAGGGTTAAATGACAAAATAGAAATAAATGATTAATTTCAATAAATGAGTTTTATTGCAGGGTAAAAAGTTAATGAAACGGACTCCACGTATATAAACAACGTTATTGTTATAAACAACGCGCTTCGAACACGTAGTATTCTTTCTCAGGCATTAACTATGGGTGAGTGTCTTTGGCACAACTGACTGGGAATAGGATGGACGTGGGTTAGGGTATTGGGTACATCTGTTTCATTTTCGAAGGTAGGTACATTTCATTGTTATTTTTTTTTCCTAACGGTTAGGCTGAGCCTTTACATTTGCTCTAAGAATAAGTGTAAGAAACATATTGAATATATAACACAGAGAACTATAACTAAATATAAACAAATATAGGAAAACAGAGAAAACAAAACTTTTTTTTTAATTAAATAAATTAAGAAAAGTTGTACACTTGGGGATTTGTCCACTGAGGCAAGTAGTAGAATTATCGCGCACTAATTTGTTAATTTTATAGCCTTCTAAAATAGTTATTTCAAGGAATTTATTGTTTCTATGTAATATTTGTATATTTTGGTTGGGGAAAAATTGTTGGTTATTGGTGACTAAATGTTTGGCAAAATGGGACATGAATTTATTATTATTGGGGGATTTATTTTCTGTTTAACTTCTTGCACAGGTTCTTTTATTCTTTTGTCTAACGATCTTAGAGTCATGCCTATATAATGAGAAGGGTAATTAGCAAACAACAATTTATATACACTACTAAGAGAAAGGGATTACTGAGCTCTTTTTAAAGATAACAGGGACTTTAAGTCACCTGAGTTTCTGTAACTGACTTTTAAGCAGTATTTTTGTAAATTTTAGCTATTCTTAAGGATGGATTATCAATGTATATCACCACCCAGGTTTGTGTGACTTCTGTAGAGGAGCTGATTGGGGGGAATGCCTGGCTGACTATTTTATTTCTCTCTTTCCTTCTAATTAGTTTGTTAATTAAATCTGTAGAATATCCGTTGTTTTTGGCTATGGTTTTTATAGTTTGGATCTCTTTGCATTTGCTTTCACTAGATAAGGGCACAATAAAAAGCCGGTGAAACATCGAGTGAAAAGTGCTTAATTTATAAGGCATTGGGTGAAAAGAGGTTGCATGTAATATAGAATTTGTGTATGTAGAGTACAACAATGAGTAAATACCACGTAATAAGTGATTGCACTAGTTAGAAATGAGTTTTATTTAATTTTTTTCTTGCCAGTTGTTTTAGTCAATATTTTTATGTATATGACCAGTCTATCCTAAAATGAATCTATGTTAGAAAACATTTTTGTTTCAGAATGTTGCCCTGCTTGCTTTGTTAACCCAGGCATGATTCACCTTTAGTTGTCCTTTCTTTGATTGTTTGTTGAATTTATAGAGACATCCCTCTTTAGTGTTTAAAGGTTACATATGGTGGGTTGGAATTTTTAATTGGACCTTAAAGCCAATTTATTGGGTCGGGTTTTAAATTGGAATGTTTAATGTCAGTGCTTCTTTATTTGGTTGCATTAATACAGAGTAAGATAACATAGACGTATGCCATATTTTGTGTACTTGTCTCTGCATACATTATATGTGTCTTTATATACGCATGTGTTTATGTATAAGAAGACTTCACATAAACATGAGATATAGAAATCAACGTCCAAACTACAGTAAGAAATCAGAAAAAAACTTATATCTTCCTGAGATTTCACTCTGATGAAGATCGCTTGTCACGATTGAAAGGTCTTAGTCTTGTTTCTCATTTCTTATTGTGGTTTGGACATTAGTGTTTATGTGTGGCCGTTTTCTTATTGTTCACATAAAAAAATGTGAATGAGAGAGCGTGGTAAATAGTCACATTCAGTAACTATTTACGTGTAAAACTTTAGTGACGAATAACTTCTTCTAACAGCTTTGTTCCGTTAAAATATTTTGGAGAAGTCCAATTTTTCTCATATATATAATCTAGTTAAATGTTTGAAATATTTGTATAAAATTTAACATATGCTGTTAAAAATTAACATTTTTTGGTGTAGCAACATTTCTTCTAATCATTAATATTTATTTAAAATAAAACATTAACCCTTTTTAATTACCATCTCTAAAAATTGTTTATTGCAAACAACTTAATCAATCACTTCTCTGAGGAATAAAGTATTCAAGGAAAAAAAATATTTGTTAATTTATTCATAAAGAATAATATTTATTTTAGCTTGTATATAGAAGGGGAAAACACATGCCCAAGTTGAGCATAATTCGTACATTCATAAGACATGAATGCTGTGGTAATTTTGGTTTTGGTTATTTAGCTTTCTAAAAAAAAAACAACAAAAAAGTGTTTTCATGGGAAATTTCTTTATTAAAACGGTTGAAGACCGCTCTTCATTATTACCAACACAGGTACCAGGAGAATTTTTTACTAATGAAAGTCAGTGAAGGAATATTCCAGCTAAGTATCTCTCCCTTCTGAAGTTAAAAGCTGTAAGAATATTGTTACGTTTGTAACCAAGTCTTTGTAGTAATTTGATATAAAGTCAGCTATTGTGTTTGCAGCTTTGAGGATTGCAAAAGGGGTTTTCCACATTGTGAGTTTCTCATGTGTGCTGAAACATTGAATCTCTCCCAACTGTCACCTGGCAACGGAGTGGGATTTTAACATAAAATATGTTTGGAAACATTTACCCCAGTTATAGAAGTTGAAGTGAAACTCATGCAAATAAAGGTGCCTTATATTCAGTATCTAATAATTGTTCAATAATATTAAATGATAATACATTTTCGTTCAATTCTCAACCGTATTAAGCTTGTTAACTTTTTAGCAACTTTATCAATGGTATTTATTTCTTTTCTTAATCTTTTTACATTGCATAATCTTACATAAATGCAGTTATTATAAGGATCTTTTATTTTTACGAAACAGGTTACTTGACCAGTCCTATTTCGATGAACCGTTGATAGAAGAAAATTATATCCTAACATAAAATTTCTCAGTTAGAAGATCGTAAATGCGGAGTTTGCAGTTCACTTTAATGAAAAACATTTTTCAAAAAGATCAGCATGTTTCATGACAGCGAAGACATATTTTATGGAAATAAGAGAAGATTATAATGCATGTACGAGATTATACAGTATAAAACACTACGGAAATAAATTACATTTAAAATATATAAACATAAAACGGGAATCCAAAAAGAGATTATCTTTAGTAAACACACTATAACGAAAACATATTATAACAGAAGTTTAAACAAGTTTAAAAGGATATAATAAAACAGATGAAAAACAAAGTTATAATGCAATAACACAACAAGTGGAGGTTAAATAAGGTGTATAAGAAAATAAGGTAAGATAAAATAAGGATTTAATGATATAGAAATCGTTAAATAATTTAAAGCCAAAATTAGAAAATGGCAAATGAAAAAAGATTATAAGAAAAATGGAGGAGGCTAAATAAGGTTATTGGATAGAAGAAGAAATTTTAGTTAATGAATAATGTAATAGAAGATCTTAAATAAAGTTATAAGATTAAATAAGTTTGGAGGCAAGGATTAGAAGAAAATAGCAGAAGGTAATAAGAATAGATAATTTATAAATTTTAACAACTAAATTATTAAATAATAACCAATAACTGAAATAGTGCAATGTCATATAAACATTTTCGGAATATAATTCCTCATGCCTTATAAAGTGTGGTATTTTTAGATTAGTAATGTTGATAATCAGAGTGATTTAAAACAAGGAAAAATAGATAATTTCACAAGTCATTCAATGAAGATAAAAGAATCATGAGAAAACAATGAAGATAAGAAAAATCTATATTGAAACTAGTGGTAAGGACATTTTAATCCGAAACTCCTTAGGTTTGGTTAGGTTACAGTGGCCATCCCGAGAGAGAACACACATTGGCCACAAGCTCGATCCTTGTGATACCACAAAAGAGAATCAAGTCCCTGGTCCACTCGAACCATCTCGAGAAAACAATAAATCTAGACAGATCCGATACCAGTGTATGCTAAGTTCTCAAGATTGTCAATGAAGTACTCTCCTAATGCTTCTTTCCTCTCTTTGAGCCAAACCAGGGCATTGACAGAGAAAATGAGGAACTATCTTTCTTTTCCTCGTTCTGGCATGCCCTACGAAAATCCCTCGCCTCTATTCCTAACCGGTGGCGTGTTTTCCTATTAGCCAGTGCCCCGTGGAAGCAGCGATCACATTTGGCCACCATTATTCTATTCATAGAGATAGATCCTTAGTCCTTCTAGAGTTACAGAAAGGACACAACTGCTTTGAAAGAAGACACGTGTCCTCCTCAGACAATCTTTGTTTGACGCGTTCATCAATTCTCTGTGCTGTCCGAAACACGTTAACCTACCACTCATACACAACCTAATTTGTATGACCAGAAAAAACAAAATGACTAACCATACTGGCTCACATTTGAACACAACTTTACCTTTACATGTATAGTAAAATAGAAAAAATAACAACAAAAAAACACGACAATTGAAAATTATGGACAATGTTGTCACATATTTTTAACCTAAAAAAAATGTATTTAAATAAAAAAAAATTATAAAAAGAAAATTCTTAATATCACCAAATGTATAACCGCGGATGCTGAAACACATCATTTTAACTTAAAAAAGTTTCACTTTCTATATTAAATTAACATATATTGAGCCATCAAAATTAAATACTGAAATTTATTACAGAAGCATTTAGAAATTGTTAAGGTAATACTTACATGCTAAGTAATCTGATAAATTATTCATATATAATTAAAGTTTAAATTTTTTAAGGAGAGAGACAGTTTTAATTGCTTAGCCATATATTAGCTGCTAGTATCTGATCTTCAAGTAAATATTCCAATATACATATGTACACTAAAACAGGAGAGAGACACTTATAGAACTGAAACAGAGCTTAGCCATATAGTTAGCCTGGATTAGTATTAGTCGTTTCAAGTAAAAAACAATCAAATCTTACACAGGAACTTTTGTAAATAAGTGATCTTAAATCAATGCTGAAACAGTAACTAAAATTTAAAATTTAATTGTCAGGTTGGAAACAAACTAAATGTTGTTCTTAATAGACTTTTGAAAACAGTGCCTACAATCGGCGATAACAGTCAGGAAAAACATTTTGTACTGTCATACGACTTTGGAAAACAGTGCCTACGATCGGCGGTAACACGACGAACCATTTGGATAACTGGTAGCCTGATGCAATAGTGCTATCCATCTGTCCAGCTAGGTTATCTACTTTATGTGTTTGAATCAAGGCATACATGGAAGATAAAGAAGGAAGTTCTACTGAAAAATATGGGTACTAATGTTATTATTATCTTTTAAAATTGACTTCGACGTCTAACAATACTCTCAATATGGAGCGGTTAGGAAATTGCATAGAAGGTCATCTCTTACAGAGTGTTATGGAGCACACAGTTGATATGAGGTAATCAGTTTTGAATAAGATCTAAAACAAATGATTCATTTATGCATTATTCTGATTTAAATGTTGATTTTTATTCCATATGATTATACATTGAGTTAGAAATATGCATACATAAAAAAGGGATCAACGTCTAAACCATAGTAAGAATTCACAAAAATGACTAAGATCTGTATAAACAAACATAGTATCACACAGAGGAAAACATTAAAACTCCATATTTATATACAGATCCATCGTATTTACAAGCAAGAAGTTAGTCACTGGGAAGAAACGCCAAGAGAAAGATAGGTGTCAGTCAGTCTAAAGACTGTATAATTTAAAATACAAACAAATATATAACATTGTATTTTTGTGCATTTATATTCAATCAATTAATTGTAAAAGAAGGTTGAATTAAGCTTTAACATATATATTATATAGTTTATCCAAAACTATATTTACATTTAATATAAATAAATAAATGAATCATAATGGGTCACTCAACGGATTTTGTAATTACAGTTGTATTTTGTTTCAACTTTATATGTAAATAGACTTGATTTTATTTATATCATGCACAATAGTTTTACGTGTCACTTGTGTGATTAATAAATAAAATCAAGTCGAGTAGTAGAATGCATTTTCCCAAAACCAATTTAGTGTAATTTATAGTAAACATAAAATGTAACCGAGCCATGTTGTAATCAGTGTGAGCAACCTAGCAGCAATGATTCGTGTTGAATTATCTAACATTTATCAAGCTTCAAATTTTCCCTTGAATTACAACCTTAAAATATTCATTATTTTCCTTGGCTTAATTAATGTGGCATGTTTATTACCCACCAACACTATAATCGTGAAAGTGTGTAATGAAATACTGACTCCTTCACCTTCAAACCATATAAAGTTTGATCAAACACCCCCTCAAAATCCTACTACATTAATATGACTCCTTTTAATAAATTAATTTATTCTCACCAAATTTTATCAGATAATACAAAAAAGAAATAACTTATAACAATGAATCAGAAGTTCATACCTATTTGAATATCCTCCAACTAAATTACAGAAACTAAACCGATCAGCACGAAATTTCCAAATCACCTTTTTATCTATAGACTCATAATTATTGGACCAGTGCATGACGTTTCACAGTAAACTTGAGTTCACTGACACCTATCTTGCTCATTGGTGTTTCTTCCCAGTGACTAACTTCTTCCTTGTAAATACGATGGATCTGTATATAAATATGGAGTTTTAATGATATCCTCTGTGTGACATTCTGTTTGTTTATACAGATTTTTCTAGAATTCTTACAATGGTTTAGACAAAAAGATTTCACATAAACACATGAAAAAGTGAAATAACAATCAATGATCAAACCACAATAAGAAAAGGGAAAACAAGACTAAGATATTTTAACCGTAGCAAGCGGTCTTCGTCAGAGTCAAAAACCCAACTGAAAAACCAGTTGGGTTTTTGACTCTGACGAAGACCGCTTGCTACGGTTGAAAGATCTTAGTCTTGTTTCCCTTTTCTTATTGTGGTTTGATCAATGGTTTAGACGTTGATCCCTTTTCTATGTATGTATAAATCCAACTCAATGTATCATCATATGGACTAATCATCAACATTTAAGTCAGAATAATACATAAGAAACATTTGTTTAAGATCTTACTCAAAACTGATTACGTCATATCAACTGTGTGCTCCGCAACACTCTGTAAGAGCTGACCTTTTATACAATTTCCTTACCGCTCCATACTGAGAGTATTGTTTTAAGACTCAATTTTAAGAAGTCAATTTTAAAAGATAATAACAACATAGTAGCAATATTTTTCAGTAGAAATCCTTCTTTATCTTCCATGTATGCCTTGGTTAAAACACATAAAGTTGATAACCCAGCTGGACAGATGGGTAGCACTATTGCATCAGGCTACCAGTTATCCGAATGGTTCGTCTGACTGTTATCGCCGATTGTAGGCACTGTTTTCCAAAGTCGTATGAAGAACAACATTTAGTTTGTTTCCAAACTAAACTATTAATAGTTTTTATAATAGTGTACTGTTCAGCTTTGATTTTAAATCAGACAAAACAGTTACTGATATTAAGTTTCATAAATAATTTTTCTATTAATGTGTAGTGCAATAATTTATTTTTAAGTATTTACCAAAGTCAGTAATCTAAGGTAAAACCCAATCTTCACACAAAAGAGTAAAGGGAGGAAGAAACTTACTGTCTCTAATTTTGGTTGAACCGTCATCAAGAGAGTAGAGATAGGGATCGTGAGATTGGGACACCAAGCGCACTTGCGAAGAAACGGTTTGTCATGTTCTCTAATAGCAAAATCTGTACATCTCCTTCTGTCGGTTCAGCGGATGGAAAGTCTGTTAAATAGCGCTCTGCCTTGGAAGGTTATCGGTCCTGTCAGTTTAATTTGAAGATGGATTTTTAGTTTTTTGGGCCAGCTATGGATCGCTATGTTTGTTCAGTTTCTCCTTCATTTTTCTAAATCAACTTACTCCATCTCCTTATCCTTCAAACAATTGCCTATTCTTCAAACTCAATATAACTCTTTCTCCCTCTTTCATTGTTCATTTTCAACATCTTTTATAAAGTGATCATCAGTCTTATAAAGACTGCCATGTCTAATATTTATAGCTCTTTTTCTATAAAAACGCTCGCTTTGCGTGCTCTACCCTATTGGCACATTACAAAAACTTGTATTGCTTGTCTTGAATTCTTCATTTGTGGATGAAGCAGTTGTCACCTTTTGATGTTGTGAAAGGACTTGACGTTTAAAACCGTAACTATCTTTGCTTTATCATGATATGACCGATAGGCTGAGAAAGAACGATAATCACAATAATGTCCCTATCAACGTTGTTAACAATAAATAACCAAACAGTGTCCTTAACAGCACGATGGTTGAGTGAATGGAGACTACCTTGTTAGCACTGCAGCGTGACGATTACGGTGGACAGACAGTCAAATGATACCTATTGGTTAAACAACGAAATGACATTACGAGCATTACTAAAAGAATCTATATTTATTATTATTATTATCATCATCACCAGTTAGTATCATCCAAATTATCACTTTGGTCAGCGGTGTCTTTCATAAGTAAAAAGTAAAGAACACTTAGTGCTGTAAACCAATTCTATTCAAAAATGTACTAACAGAAAGTAAACATTAGAAATTCAAAGTAAAAATCCAGTTTTCAAACATTTAAGGTTTTCAAAAAGGTTGTAGGAATACCATTCTTTTGTGTGAAGACTGGGTTTTACATTTCAGTACTGACATGGGTAAATACTTAAGAATAAATTATTGCACTACACATTAATAGAGAAATTATTTATCCAACTTAATATCAGTAACTGTTTCGTCTATCTGTTTTTTGATATTTTTATAGTTTTCAAATAATTTTGAAATCCAGATCAAAATATTTGAAAAAAAAAAAGCTTCATAGAAAATCTGATAGTATATATTTAATTTCAAATTTTATTGACTAAAAAAAAAAAAATTAGATACAATTTTCTCTGTGACGAGTCCATGAGATAAAAAGAAAAAAAAATACGTCTGCAGTCTGCAAATAATGGTGTCTGCAGTTTGTTTAATTTTGGTTTTTCCCTGTCAGTGATGCAGATGTTCTATCTAAGTAAATTTTATAATAGTTATTCCTCCACGATAATATCTGGTGATCTATCATTTCTTCAAAATTTACTCGATTGGTGAAATTAACAACCTTAATGGCAGTACGTCAATAACCTAGTACAACCTTATAAACATATTGTATGACCAACGATAGCATGTTTTAATCATGAGGAAAAGTATGTTTTTTTTTATATAAGGGATAACTAATTAATTGAATAATTAGGTTTTGGAATATTAACTTTTTTTTATCAGTATATTTCACTTTAAAGGTGAAATATACTAAGGTACATGGAGGCCAGGCTAGCTCAGTGGTTACGTGCTCACCTCTGAAAAGATAGGACCGGGGTTCAATCCTCACCTGGCCCTCGATTTATTTACGCGGGAGGTGAATAAATCTGAGCACGTCGTCCCTCGGAGAAGGACGTTAAACCGTCGGTCCCGAGCCTGTATGATGTCAGGTACTCGTTAAAGATCCCTACTCTAAATACATTTGAGTTAGGCAAAATTTAGGACTCCCACTGTAGAATCAATCTTCATTGTGTGGTATCACAAAGGGCCAATGCTTGGCCTACGTGTGTTCCCTTGTGGGACTGCCACTGCAACCTAACCTATACTAAGGTACATCTTTAGTCAGTTTTTCAGTCCCTGTTGGTTTATTTATTTAAAACTATTTTTATTTATTTGTTTATTTAATTATGGAATATTAACTTTTTTTATCAGTATATTTCACTTTAAAGGTGTAATGTACTAAGGTACACCTTTAGTCAGTTTTTCAGTCCCTGTTCGTTTATTTATTTCAAACTATTTTAAATGAAATCTAGCCATTAACTGCCAGTAACTTATATTTACAAATTAGAACATTAATCAATTAATAATGAATAATTTATGGTAACTTCACACAACAAGTAAGAGTATTATGGGCATGGATTTAAATAAAATATGCTTAATAATATACAATCAGATGAAACGTTAATAAATTTGCAGTAATCTTAAAATAAATCATTTTTATACGTGTTATTGTTATTACAAATCTCATAAATATCCCTAATTAAATTAATACTCAACTAAAGTAGAATATATTACATGATTTCACCAATAGAAAATAACTACACCAATAATACAACTTATGACACATTAGTATAAACTTCTTTGGTAACATTGCTCTGTTCATTTAACAAACCTCTGTGAAATTATACTAAAACCAAATTAGCAATGAAATAAATAAATATGCGCATTTTGATATATTGTACTAAGTATAGTTATAAATCAAATCCTTGTTAGAAGTAAATTATTGATAATGAATTATAAGAACTCAAGTACTTGCATGAATAAGCATTACTCCAAAGAGTGTGCCCTCAATTTCACTATAGGCAAAGTTATTAACAAACTATATTTAAATAATAACCGGCAGCAGTATACATTTAATCAGAACAATAAACTACTGAAGTTTAGTGTGTACTGATGGAATAAACTATTGTTATTTTTGTTTTGTTATTTCCAAATTCAATGTCAGAAATTCATGACATTTATATTACACAATAATGCAATTTTTTTCTAAAATACAATTTGATAACATTAAATTACAATTTCTTCAATCATTGTAAGAGTGGGTTCTAAGTACACTTTTTGGTCAAAATTGGATAAAGTATCTGATACTAATGTAAATATACACAAAAACCAAAACACTTGACTTTACTACACCGGGAACTTGGTATCTATTCAATGCATTAATGCAACATCATTAATAGTTATTGAATGTCACGAACATTTGTCAAATTTTGAAACTATTTTACGATTCAGTGGTTGGAATTTGAATAACAATCACAATATTTTTCTCAACCATCTGAAAAGCAGTTTTATTTTTTTTACTTTACTATAAGTAAAGTATAGCGATCGTGAAAAAAATCGATCTCGAGATTTTGATGGAATTACATGTTTTGAGGTCCCAGAAGACGTTTTATGAAGTTTTTTCGATGATGTCTGTGTGTGTGTGGGTGGGTGGGTGGGTGAGTGTGTTAGCATTGCTTGTTACCACAAAAATGGGCCCCATAAAGACGAAGACCCCTATTGTTTGGGAAGAATTAATATATATTATAATTAATAATCAATGTTAATAATCAATGATCAAACCATAATATGAAATGAGAAAACAAGACTAAGAACTTTCAACTGTAACAAGCGGTTGAAAGATAATAGTCTTGTATTCCATATTCTTGTATTTCATATGGTGGTAGTTTACTACCTTATAGTAAACTCATTTAACGTAGCAATGGAAAGAAACTGAAATATACTTACAAGCAATAAATGACCATCAGAAATAGAATTAAACAAAATCATTTCTCCTGAAGCATGTAATTTTTTAATAACAGCATATTATGGGATGTTTAAACGACAAAGAAAAACATAATCGCTGTTATCGTAGCATACACATATATGTTGCATATATCATTGCTCATACAACCGTATAGACTTAAAGAATTATGTATATTTTACTTAAATGATTCTTGTTCAAATAAACTTAGAAAGTTAAATTGAAATTTTTTTTAAAAGAATTTATGTTCATTGTTAGAACACAAATAACCTATCATGATGTTCATTAAATATATACTGATAATATTGGCAAAATATTCACAATAATACAAATGTTAGTTATTCGGAAGATATAAAATATCATCACCTTGAAAATCGTTACCAAAAAAGATGAAAATTTTCTTGGATGAAGGTATTATTATTTTAAGCAAGATGAAAAAATAAAAAGTCAAATAAAGGGAACTACATTTCATTGAACAAATATTCGAGAATATATTTTTTTTTGTTTACTATAAAATATTTAATTAAAAAACGGACGCCGTCCCTATTATTGAATATTATTTTTAAGAAAATAAAAATATGAAGCTTCAAATAAGTTGTTTCTGAGGGGAAAAAATTCGATGTAATTTTTCTTTTATTATTCCAACAGACTTACTTGAAAAGGTTTGTCTTTCAGTTATTTTTGTCAAAATGTAATTACATTTTATTTATCTTGTTTGCAGATTGTACAAAGTGACATAAATTTTATCATAACAATCATGCGATTTTGATTGTTATTGATGTTATTGTGACAATTTTGTCACAATATATATATAATCAATGATCAAACCCTAATATGAAATGAGAAAACTAGACTAAGAATTTTCAACAGTAACAAGCGGTTGAAAGATTATAGTCTTGTGTTCCATATTCTTGTATTTTTCATATTGTGGTGTGATCATTGATTGTTATTTCACGTGTTTATGTGAAATCTTTTCATATATATATATATATATATATATATATATATGTTGGGTCTCCAACCGTCTCTGAACCAGTGCACTTGGTTTCCCTTTCTTATCTCTCCTGAAGACGGAACAAACCGAAAATCAGAGACTGTAAGTGTGTTCTTTTGATTTTTCTATGTTTCTTTGTCTATATTGATATTGATATATATATATATATATATATATGAATGATCAAACCACAATAAGAAATGGGAAAACAGGACTAAGATCTTTCAACCGTAACAAGCGGTCTTTGTCAGAGTCAAAAACCCAACTGAATGGGTTTTGATACCCAACATAGAGTTGGGTTTTTGACTCTGACGAAGACCGCTTGTTACGGTTGAAAGATCTTAGTCTTGTTTTCCCATTTCTTATTGTGGTTTGATCATTGATTGTTGTTTCACGTGTTAATGTGAAATCTTTTTATATATATATATATATATATAATTATATATATCATTCTGTGACACGTGTATATATATATATATATATTATTTATTTATTTACTCTTCTTTATATAATCTAGGAGGTCTCAGAGCTTATTTTTATCAATAACGGCTATAGCAACACCTCTTTTGATAAAGTAGTTAACGCCTACCTGAAAACCCGGTCCAACAATGCTAATCAAACAATCGACCGAAGTAGCACAGTCCATAAGGTGTACTATAAGAATCAATACACAGAGGCGTATAAAGAAGACGAGAGAGTGTTGAAACAAATTATCCGCAGGAATGTTAAATGTAATAACGAAAATGAACGTCTTCAAGTCCATATTTATTATAAAAGTAGAACCACCGCTAACCTGATAATGAAAAATAGCCCTGATGCAGTCATCCCGGAGATGCAAAAGGCCAATTCATATACGAATATAACTGCAATATCGGAGATTGTGAGCTCCTAGACAATTCAAAATATATCGGTATGACATCGACCACACTCTCACGACGACTGACAATGCACTTGCAAGCAGGAGCCATCGCTAGACACACCTCGAGGAACATAGAAGAAAACTCACCGCTAGGACCTTGTTCAAAACACATCATTTTAAAGAAAATTAATGATCCATCCAGACTCAAATATATGAAGCCATGAAAATATGAACACAACCCATTAATTAATCGTCAACACACGGGGTTTCACGCACACTGCAGCTACTAGGTGACCAACCACCAGGTGATCCAAACTGGACGCAAATCAGTTCACAGAACGAAGAAATGCAACACACAGAGAAAGAGACACACTTACAAACTCAAATTTTTCGGATGATCCTCTTACAGTGAAAAAGAGAGATTGGGCGACCAAGCACGCCGGAAGGGTTTCCTGCCGTTGTGTTTCCGGCGTGCTTGGTCGCCCATTCTCTCTTTTCTTCTGAAGACGGATCATCCGAAAATTTGAGTTTGTAAGTGTGTCTCTTTCTCTGTGTGTTGCTTTTCTTCGTTTGTGAACTGATATATATATATACATAATTATTTTATAAATATTTCATTTAGTGAGGAAGTTAAAATGGAGTAAGATATAATAATCGTACCCAATGAATACATGGAATATATAAAGTAAATTCACGATATAAAATGCATTAATAAACATTCCTGTAAATTTCTATGAGTTTTACCTGTTAAATACTATATTGTTTCATATAAGGATTATAACTTTCACGTGTTTCATTGTAATTTACTACCTTTTGGCATATACAATAACTAAAATTTTATGATTAGATTGTCAAAAGTTCAGATATAAAAAAAAACATATATTCTGTTTTGTATGAAATAAAATTACGTGTATTCAAGTTATTACAGAAGTTATTCCTCTTAGAACTATTAATCTGTAACAGTATAATTTAAATTAACTTTCATGTATTCTTTACGGTCATTCCTGTAGCATGCATTTTTATTAAACTCAAAAAAGTTGTTGGAATTCATAGCATTTTTGAACTGAATGGGTGTAGCTAAACGTTTTTAGAGCCTTTACGGCTGTAACCATAAAGCGAAACAGTAAGTCTCGCGTCGCTGTCACCACCCGCCAGCCATAGCCATTAGAGTGCCAGCTTCGATCTTTTTCTCATTTCACTTGCTAACATGTTATCTCCTATACCTTTTTTTTTTTTTTTCTAAATTATAACACTTCTGTAATGCATAAATCTGAAAGTTTGCTTTCCACCTTTTAGGAACCTAGTATCATTTCATGTATGAAAGAATACGCATGTAGGAAAAGTTTCATTTCATGTATAATACAAGTGAGTTTTATATTCATTAATATATTGTTTACTTATTTTACTAGAGACATATTAAAATTATTCTGTAACTGTTTAACACAGAGACCAGCAGTATTTATAAGGAAGAATAATCTATTACGTCATTCACCTCTAACTATCGAGTATTGATGTTGTTTTATACGAAATGATTTACTAGCCTAAATATAAATACTTTTGACAATATTGGTATAAAATTTTCTCAATAATAATATTTCGTTGTTCTATAAGATAGTTTTTAGTTAACAAACTGTCTACATTATAACAATTTGAAAAAGAAAAATAAATCTAAGTAAATATAAGGAGTAACTCGGAATTGTGTCTAATGACTCATTGTAAATGTATGGCAATAAACTGGTTTCAGTTACTACATTGAAGAAAGCTTATTAAAACCACTTAAAGCTTTATAATTACAAGTGGGGAAGTAGGCTATTTTAATGAATGGGAAATTGGAATAATATTAATTTCGTCAATAAAGATTCAGCAGAAAAACTCTAAAAGCTATTTAAAACATATGTAAAATAAAAACGTTATAATAGTTTCAAATGAGTAGAATAAACAAAGGTAAATTATAAAATAAGCATAAGAATTGGTGGATTTTTTATGGACATTTAAAATTATTAAATCTTTTGGAAGTTTATGCATGAGAATATATAAGAAGGAGAATTGGAAAAGTAGTTATGTTTGTATTGTAAATTGGATTTCAATACAATATAATAATTTTTCAGTATATTGAAACTTTTTAATTTGATAAAGTACAATTGAACTTAACATTTTAGTATCAAAAAATGTGCTATATAAATTACTAACGAAGCAATAAACAAAGCGATAAACTATTCCTCACGGAAGTAAATGAATTTTTGTTATCAGAAGATCTTCTGAACTGAAAATGGAATTAATCACTCCTCATTGTTCTACTAAATCTGGTTTTTGTGAGTTAGTCAGTATAATATGGAGCATAAGTAACAATTAGTTCAGTTACTGATTTCTGACTCCTTCATCCGTGTTTTCAGAGCTGTACGACGACATGGCACGATCTTTCCGGTATACATCTGTAGTCAATGGCTAAAATTGTTTCGTCTTAATCACTTTCATTACTTCTTACTCCTCTGCTTCAGGTTTAAGACTTGAGGGCTTCAGGTTTAGCGGGAAGAGCAATGTTACAAACTAGTTTACTATTTAACTAGGGTTTGTCACTTTTTGAAAAGCGTTTCAAATTATGAAATTCGAAAACCGGTTTTTTATTAGAAAATATCGGTTTTCAATGTATGAATAACACTTAAAAACAATTTGAAAATGACATATGTAGCGAAATCTACCAGACTGATGGAAACACTGTTGCAAGCGGTTTGGTTCTTGGAATCATATCGGTCCGATTTAATAATATGGTTATTATAAATATAATACGGTTATAAAATAATACGGTTATTAAAAAATATGAAAATATATTGATTTATTTATTCGAACCCTTTGCAGAATAACTCGTTTCACTATTACAAAAATATTTACATCCTTATATATGAAACTCATGCATAAACAACGAATAATTGTTTTTAAAGTTATTTAATTGTTGTCAACTATTATTTCTTTGTTCTTTTACTATATTATCTATAGTATATACTATATATATAGTATATATACTATATATAGTATATATAGTATATACTATACTATATTATTTCTTTATTTTTACTATAAATAAAATTGAACAGTAAATAATTTCAGTCAAAAACTGCTTTTAATCACTCTAAATTTTCTGTTAAAAGTTTTTGTTCGAATTACAGAATATTCGAGCAAAAAAAATATAATAAATTAAAACCGGTTAAAACCGGTTTTCTGGAAAAATTACTATTCGAAAACCGGTTTTCTAAAATGTTGGTTTTTGTATAAACCGTATATTTAACATCTACATTAACAATAACAACACTATTTTCTCTATTTTAATATGACGATTTTTTACTGATTTCTTAGATTGTTTGAAAAATATTATTATGCATGGGATGGACCTAGGAGACAAGGGATCAAGGATAATCTTTTGTATATCCTAGAATAAGCCCGGTTGCTTTCAAATAATATTCTTATCATAAATACTGGAAAACAGTGGATAAATATTATAAGTATTCAACAATGATGCTCTGCAGTTGTATCGTAAGCATTGCTGCTTTATTTGTTTAAAGCATAACGCTATAATCAGACTCTTTAATTTGCATTTTATATGAGAACTAACTTCTATCTGTATATATAAAACCCAACAGATATTTAAATGAAATCGTCACTTGCCGGAAACATTGTCTTTAATTTAATCAGAAGTTTAAGCGTATTTGTTTCAATTTTGTCTAGATTTAATTAAGAAACAACTAAATATAGCTGAATTTTTAAACTTACTATTTATTATACTGAATTTTCCATACAATATTGAATGTTGCCCTCAGAACCCATAACAATACTTCACTTGTACTCAAAGCGAAAGAAAAACATACAATGTAAACAGTATTATTTCATTGGTGTTACTGAGATATGCTAAATGCATTGTTTCATACACTGGCAGTATGAATGTAGTTTAGTTAAATGAAGTTATATAAATCTGATTTATAAAACCATGCTAACTTGTCTACCTTTGGTATGTAGACTGAAGCTAAAAAAGTTACTTAAAACTCAAGGGTTTGATATGGGGGAGGGAAAATCCTCGAGACACTCCTCTTTGAAGGGAACAAAAAGCTTGGCTCTGCCAAATCATATACGGTGTGAATAACCTTTAATGATTCCCACTATTTAGTGAAAATATAATAATGGAACTGAAGTGAATTCGATTTCCCCATATATAACCCAATAAAGTACATCAATCACAATTAAATATGCAATTACAAACGGATAATAATATGGTTCATAACCATAACCATTATTATTATGATCATAACCATTATGGATATTAAGCCTTCAAACTCTGGACCACCATTAAATTTAAAAGCTATAGGTTTTCTATATGAAAGAAAAATACAAAGTTATTCAGACCAGTACCATTAAAGTACCAATGATACCATTATGTTGTTTTATACATTTTTTCGCAACCATGATATATTTCTACCAGAAATAAGAAATCTGTGTTTTTTCCCCTCCCATTTAGTAATTTAATTTTAACTTTCTACTGAGTAATCGTAGACAGTAGCACCAATAATGAGGCGTCATAAACAAAATTTGTAAACCATGTTCGTCTAAATTGGTTTACCATATCCAACGACCAACGACCAACGAAGAGTTCCATGCACGACAGTGCACGTCGTAATTAGCAGTTCCGGACCAGAGGCCCACTACTGCTAAATTATCATGCTGCTTTTTTTTTGTTTTGGTCAGTAGGCATTGTCAATACTGGGGACGTTAGTCTGTCAGGGAAAGGAGTCGTATGGTCTTGCAGTTTTGTATTATATGAGGTACTATATTATTTATAAGTCATCAGGTCGTCATATTTAGTTCAGGAAGGGAGCTATTAGGAGTCATGGGATTGGGAAGGGTTGTTTGTTGGATTCAGGTCCTGAATAAGGAGATTATATCCTTAACCTGTTTACCATAAATTTATTATAAATTCTACCTCTCTATTTGGGTGTGAGATAATTGATTGTTTACGAAAAAAGCAAAAGCTCACTTGTATGAAACGAAACTTAAAGAAAGACGTATTCATATTCTAAAAATTGGGTAGATATTGTATCGTATGAAAATAGCAAGAAAAATAAATAGCCACTTCAAACCCGAACAATTATTCTAACAATACGCAGTAGACTATCGAATAAAATGTCTGGATTTAAATAAACATTATGTAACTATTCTCCAAACTTAACAATTTTACAAGCTACTTTCAAAACCACACCATCTTACATTTTATTTTACTCCAATCAATTGCGTTAGGCATCATCTCCAAAGCAATTCAATAAAACTTACTTGGCTAGAACTATTCACCAGACATTAAAACCAATCATATCGTTATTTTACTCTGTTTATAGGTACCTTGTAACAATAGGAAATTGTTATTTTCACATATTTCTATAATCTTTGGAGTGAGAAATAATAGCATACCATTTTTTCATTCGAAATGTTTCCAATTTAAGTAAATCATTTAATATTAGTTTATTACATTATGTTTTACTTAAGTTATTTTCTAGTTCATGTCAACAGCAGTCTGTTAGTTTAGGATTAATACTAAATCCTAAATATTTAATTGTTGTTGCCGCTGGTTTGTTATAAAAAAAAAAATAGGATTTGAATAATTATAATAAACTCTTTACCGGTACGAGTAGCTAGTACATTAACAGAAAAAAATGAGTTGGGACGCATATTTTAATTTTTAAAAAAGGTATGAAAGACAAAATACTTGCTAGTAGAAACAGAATAATATTACAGGAAAAAAATATATATTAAATATTTTACTTTAATAATTTTTAATAAAAATGCAATTTAATATTTTTTTGATAGTTAATAACAATAGAAAATGCATCAGTAAAGTTTATTTATTACTAGATTATTAACAATAACAGTTAAAAATTTTCTACAGAATACATTAGATAAAAACAATATCTAATTGGCTGTCAATAATCGTATAGCCAAGTTTTTGTCTTTGTCATCAAAAAGCCAACAGTAGAAATTATCTTTCTGCTTCAAATAATTGTAATGAAATTGTTCTCTAAGCATATCTCAGTTTTTATATTTTTGGTGCTTATCTGTTATGTCCAATAATTGCAATTATAAAAAATTTGTGCATAGTTAGACTTTTCGAGCACAACAAATTATTCGTATTTGTCTGTAGCAAGTTTATAGATTTGTTATTATAGGACGTAATTCATGTAGAATTTGTTATCTATCATTAAAAAAAGTCTTCACAATATATTAAGTTAGTGGGATTCAAGTATTTTCGTATCCAATGAGATCGGTTGTCTTTCATATTTATGTGAAGGGTATAAAAGGTAATGAAACAGTCTTCACATATAGAAGTTTAATAATATAAACAACACGTTTCGAACACTTAATGTTCTTCTTTGGAAACATACATTAAACTTCTATTTGTGGAAACTATTATTTCATTTAATGTTGTACTCTAAATATGAGCAAATACAACATAACTGATTGCACTACTTCAAAATATTTATAATTTATACAAAAATATTTTGTGTGCCTTTACTAAACTTTACAACAAGTAAACATAATAACAAACTTGTTGAAATCAATTGCATTTTGTTTTTAATGTGGTTATCAAGCAGAAGTAATATAAAGCACTCCGGTAAATACTATCAAACTCATAGATGAACAGTTTAATCACTCGATTTGGTTTTATAAGGTTATATCAATTTAATTAGTTATAACAAACAGTAAATTATTGATCTAGAACAGTGTTTCCCAAAGTGGGCGTTATATCGGGGGGCGGTAATACAAAACCCCCCTGGGGGCGGTGCTTTGATATTGGGGGGCGGTAATGCAAAAGGCCCCTTGGCGGCGGTGCTTTGATATCGGGGGGCGGTAATGCAAAAGCCCCCCTGGGGGCGTTGCTTTGATATCGGGGGGGGGGGGGGGGGTGCAAAATGGAGCAGGGACTCTCTTTTTATAAATTGAAAATCTTCATGCAATATGATTTCTAAATTTAAGTGAGACATGTAAACTTCTAGGAAACAGTCTCTTAAAATTATTTGTTTTGATTATTTATTTTTATGTTGAAAGTATATTCTCACCTAAGTTTCTTTCATTGTGTATTAATTCTTTTGCATAATATGCTATGAAACAATACATCTATTGGATTCTAAATAAATATTCTATTAGTAATTATTTAAATTTAATTATTAAAATGCTACTCATTTGGTTATTTAGTCTAGGAATCTGATTATTATTCAAGGGTGTTGAGTTATAGGTTTATGGACACAAGGGGGCGGTCACTCGAAAAAGTTTGGGAAACACTGATCTAGAATAATCTGATACGCCTGATCTAATTCGTGCACACCCATGCCGTATTTTTCCTATCATTCTTCTTTTACTCCTTTCTAAAATCATCTGTAGATTTTAAGTTCTTTAATCAATATCATATGTTTTTAAACAAGTAGCAGTTATATCCATTCACTTTCATTATGATATTGTGAAAAACTAGTAACCTCTTAAAGAGAATATCTCACATTCAATTAGACTGCTATAAAGCGTTCCAGTCTCCTTGATGTAGCCCCATTACTCGTAAGCTGTTCATTTGAAAATTGCACAAATAGTAGAAAACTAATATATAATTATGTATTCTACATAAATATTTATATGCTACTTACTTTCCTTACTTTAGTTATTAATAACTGAATATATTTTAGAATATGTTATTAGGTTTTTTTTTTGTATCAATTGATAATAGGCAATATATCCTGACGTTTGTTATATTAAAACTATATATCTAATTTGCTGTTAATGGAAGAAGGGATTAGACAGAGATATATATTTTTAAAAAGTTATATTTTTTAATAAATTTATTTTTAAATATCTTTCTTCGTAAATGAAATGTAATGCCCGCGGTGGGTTGTAATGCGCGCATGTATATGCCACATGTACGACCAAATGTTGTTTTTAACAGAAGAAATTCAAGTAACGCAACCATTAACTGTGTTGAAATATTCATTATTCTTTCAAAATGATGCAAATACATCACACTCAAACTGCAGTTTGGGGCATGAACTGAAACTAGATAAGACTCAAGTGAAATTCTCAGAGATCTGAATGCACGCTCACACGTACCAGCGATGTCATTGTTGCAAAAACCGGACAATAATTCTTGTAGTTCCCCATTTGTTACTCTACTTTCCATTTATTCTATGCAAATATTAAATTACATTGCACTAATCTTGAAAAATCATAAGTTTTGTCTTCCAAAATCAAGTGTATTTCATTTCAATCTGTCTTTGTTCCTAGTAAGCAATATTAATTTTAGAGTAAATGTAGTATCAGAATTAATTGTATACTATCATGTTATATTTCAACCAATTAATAACAAACCTGACATGTGTTTCGTGAGTTAGGCCCTAGCTGACAGAGCTAACATGTCCTTGGTTGTTTCATACAAAGTTTATTAAATACATAACCGGTGATATTCAAATTAACTGCTTTATGCTATTCACTTAAAGAATAATATTAATAAAACATTTTTTATAAAGATAAGAAATAATTTATATAAGACAAAAAACTTTGATTTATTATTAAAACAAAAGTAATTTATCATTTAACTTTTATCTTATATTTTAACTTTTATATCAAGAAAATTCTATATAAAAAAATCAGCACAACAAAAGTTAGTTTATCGGTTAAAACTTATATTTCAGAAATAATACACATACATGCTTATACATACATGCATACATAATAATACATAAACATATAAATATTTATCATGTGCTGACTCCTGACATAGAATGTCTTTTCACATGTAGTGCCTTCAATGATTTCTTAGCTTATTATGATTATTTTAGTTTTCCACTTACAAAATGTTCGATAATTTTCTAGCATATGTTTTGCATACAAACTTTGTAGATGTATTTTGTTTCTGCTATTTTTTTTATTCACTAATTTATTTTTTTTTAAATATTTGTTTACTCTTTGTAACAGAGGTTGTTTAATTTATACTATATAAATCTTTCATTCAGGTTATTTGTTCGTTTTTTTTTATTTTTGACTATTTTTTTTACGATTAAATATTATTCAAGAAATGAAATTGTAAATTTTCTATCTTGATTAAGCCAATGAAGCAAATGATGCAATAAAATGAATATTATGACAATTAAATTGATATATATCAGTGTTTTAATCTCCTTTAACCATTCAAAGTTTTATTATCGTTTGGAATCTTGATACAGACGTAACTAAAACTTTTGTTTCTTAATCTAATGGGTTTATATTTCTCCTATACGGCATAGCACTGACTAGGAAGGTTAGGTGTTAAGATTGACACTGGCGTCATTTACTTTGCTCTGACATACTTTCAATTCCAAAAAGATGATCGGCCACCTCTGAGAGGAGTCCACATTTAGGACATAGAATATAAGAAGCTACAACTACTCTGTATACATACAGTCAACAAACGTTTATGTAAATTATAAATTTGGTCAAAACGTTGAGCGAAAAATATCTAATGAAATGACATATTATTGTTAGTGGTCAAACCACAAAATGAAAAGGGAAAAAGGACTAAGATCTTTCAACCGTAACAAGCGGTCTTCGTCAGTTGGCAACAAGCGGTTTTCAACTGAATAGTTGGGTTTTTGACTGAAGGGTCAGTTTTGACTCTGACCAATTACGGTTGAAAGATCTTAGTCATTTTTCCCTTTTCATTTTGTAGTTTGATCATTGATTGTTATGTCACGTGTTTATGTGAAATCTTGTTATTATTGTTAGTATCACAATAAGAGGTGATTAATGATATAAATATATATTTTTTTTGTTTTCGTACTGGATTTTGAAATCATTCAATATCAAGAGAAAAAAAAAGAAGGAAAATATCACTGTTTTGATATTGAACAACAGTGTTCGACTTTTTCTTGACTCGCCTGTAGATTTCCTATGTCTCTTAACATAGTCAACACTATCATTCTTTACAAAAAGAGAGAACTAAATGAATGGTGGCCGAATCAATGACCCATTCATTTTAAACGTATTAATATAATAATTTTTTGTTGTTCCATGATATGTGAAGAGATAAGGGTAAAATAACTGAAAATGAAAAAAAGATATATAATGAGGGTGATTTTTGAGGGGATTTAATGTTTGATAGAGAGATGTTTATAGTTAATGCAATGCCAGATAGGACGCTAATGTCAGGGCAAAACATAAATCTGGAGGTGTGCATTGGTCGAGCAGATAAGCCTCATCAATCCATGAGTAGGGATTATAGCTTCTCCTCCTCTCCGTCCAAATCTATGCATCAGTCCGCCTATAGTTATTCTATATAATTTTAATTAATCAATTATTGCTGAATAAAAGGATAACTCAACCATTATAGTGCTTGGGTCACGCATTAATAGGACTTACACAATGTTAATTCAATTACTGAAGTCATACCGAGCTTAAATGACATATTATTGTTAGTGATCAAACCACAAAATGAAAAGGGAAAAAAGACTAAGTTCTTTCAACCTTAACAAGCGGTCTTCTTCAGTTGGTAACAAGCGGTCTTCTTCAGTTGGTAACAAGCGGTTTTCAACTGAATAATTGGGTTTTTTGGGTCAGTTGGTATTTTGACTATGACCAAGACCGCTTGTTACGGTTGAAAGATCATAGTCATAAGATCTTTCTTAGTCATGCAACGACTGTAAATGTATAAATTCATAGTACACAATTATGAAACAAAATTGTATTTTTAAAAAACAAAAATGGTACATCATACAACAAAGCATGATTATTATTGGTGTAAGTAATAACTTATATCACAAATGAATGAATTTTAGTGAATGAAAAAATGAATTATAATTTTATTCCTATTAAAATGTTTAATGTTTCCAATTTTTATTTCATCTAGTAGTATCAAATTTAAAAATCACATATTGAAAGTGAAAGTGCATTATTATAATTCTTTAAACATTGTTCTTCAGTAGTTTTATTTTTTTTTTATTTTTCATTTCATTGATAAATGAATGTAACTAATCTAAAAAAATGTATAGCACCAAGAATAAAAAATCCAGTATTTTTCATGGCTATAGGCATTTTACAATTAAGCTTTTAATTTAAGTATAATTACATTAAGGATATTAAAAAATCCAGTCATTTATTATTATAATTCTTTAAAACCTAATTTTCTCATTAGAAACACTGGTTACCATGATTATGTGAGAAAGATTTCGTCTAGTTTGCAAAAGAGAAGATAATGTTTTGCTTTTGCATAAAAATTGAACTACGTACTTTATATTTCAGTATAAATCAAGCCTTTAATCAATCACGACATCTAGTATTCCTTAAAAGAAGAAATACATTGAAAAATATCGATTATAGTATATTTTTTTTATAATATAGTTTAAAAAAAAATTATCAGTTTTTTGCCATCTAAAGCAACATCATAGCCATTGCTAAACATTGGGGTATACGCTTTTATATTATTTTTAATTGCTGTTTCCATCAACAAATACAGTAAAATACTAATAATGTCACCTTAAGAGCTTCTAAGGGAGCCCATATTTGTCTCCTTATAAGGAAGAAGAAAACATTCGATTTAACCTCATTTTTTTTATTTTGTATTTTATTCCAGCATGTTCCACTGTGTATTACATGCTTCATCGTCAAATTGTACACAATACTCTTTCATTAACACTACAAAAGACTTATTTTAACTTATTTTACATTCATTCATAATTCAACATTATAATTTTTTTTTTCATAAATGTCTATATTGTACAAAAATTTTACAAATTCTTTATTATACCGTTTTTTAATTAATGAGGAAGGCCTAACGGACCACCCATATCAACAAACCAAGACCTTACGTATGAGAGCCAGTCTGTGGTTCCCTCAAACAGCACTCATACACCAAGTGTCTAGGAGATTCGGGTGTCTCCGCGTTACATGGGCATGATGGACTATGGGCTATTTAAACTGATTATATGATGATTTCTATAAATTTATTTGTATTAAGTAAATCTTTAGTAATTTTTCATTTTTGAGTTCATCAATTCTTTCCTTGTAATATATCTTTGTTTTATTTTTTTAGACATTATTTAGTAATTATGCTATTATATGTCTTCGATTTTCTATTCTTTCCTTCTCCTCACTCTTCGGGTCGATATGGAGGATCCTGTTTGTATTTGTCTTGAAAGATATTAGTAATTTTTCTGTTTTCTTACAATGGCTTAGATGTTCTTTTCATTAACGTGTTTATGGTAAAATCTTGTAACATATATGTATCCAATGTTTTCTTACATCGGCTATATATATTGACCACTATTATTCCTTCTTAATTGAGGTTTCGTCTAGCATCAAACATTAAAACACATTGAAGCTAACGTTTCCTCTATATTTGTAGACATGTTCAGGACTACATCTGAAATTAATTACAGCAACATGAAGAAACTATATGTTACAATTTTGATATGAATATACATAATTACCTTGGTATTTTGCTACTGCAAAAAACATTATATGGCAGTTGCGATTATTTTGTTCATATTTATTTCATAAATACCTAAATTATGTATATTCATGTAAATATTGTAGCGTATAAATTAATTTCACACAACTGTAATTAATTTCTGGATTGATGTAGTAATGATAATGTTTACAAATGTAGACGAAACGTTGGTTTCGTAAAAATAAACGTGTCTTACCTTTTGACTCTAGACCATACCTCGATAATGAAAGAAAAATAGTGTTGTAGATTACTTCAGACACATTTTTGTACCGACTAATCAATATATATATATATATATATATAAAGATTTCACATAAACACGTTAAAAAACAATCAATGATCAAACACACAATATGAAAATGGGAAAACTATACTAAGATCTTTCAACCGTAACAAGCAATTTTTATCAGAGTCAAAAACCCAACTGAGTTTTTGACTCTGACGAAGACCGCTTGTTACAGTTGAAAGATCTTAGTATTGTTTTCCCATTTTCATATTGTGTTTGATCATTGATATATATATATATATATATATATATATATATATATAATTCTTCTATCTTACATGAATATGTTGTAAAATTTATTTTAGAAAGCTATATTATAACGTACGCTTTAATTTTAATAATATTTCTATTTTTTTAGTTAAATATATATGTAAATTGAAACCATAGAAATTGATTAATCACATTAATTGTAGATTCCGATTATGCTATCCATTATGTATCTATTGAGAGTAAATACCCCAGAAACATCAGTGAATTGGATTAAAATTTACGAAAGAAAAGAATATTACATAATATCATTAGTAATCAAAGTTATTTTATTGCTCAGATTAAAATTAAATATTTCTAATATAAAGACGTGCACCGGACGATTGTTTGTTTTAATGATTAGCTATGAATTTTGATGTAATTTAACGTTTACGTTATATGAAAAGGAAGTCGTGCCCCTGAACACAATTGGATTTATTTGACTTCCATTACAAAGCAACACAGCCTCAAATCTGCAATCTCAGCAAACCGACCTTAATTGTCCGGTAAATTAACTGCCATGTAAATTCAGCCCTAACAACTTCAACTGCAGTGGGGGATCTAGAGAACATGTTTTCTTAATTTATACTTTTGAGTAAATCTCTTTAAGAATGAAATTTTCATCCATTCAACTAAAAACATTACCTAATAATCCTTTCTTTTATTTATTAATGCCAATGAATTTTAGCTCATTGGTATTCTAACTATCTTTTCGAATTTATTTATACAAAAACACTCTTACTTTTATATTTTTTGTGTGAGAATTTGTGTAATTCTGATACTAACAATAAAAAAATAAAACAATGATTCAGGCGGTTCAAAAGTATTTTTATACTAGATATTCACATAAAGTATACAAAACATCGGTCCTATCCATGTTAAAACCCGTTTCCAGATGATTTCCGCGGTTTTTACTTGGATGGATCACACCATGCACCTTTGAAATCTGAACTGATCATGGATTAAATAATAACTAATCATACTATATCACACATTTACCCACTGTAATCAAAATGGAAAACAAGAACAAAACGCATACAACAAAAAGTATAGTGTTACTGCTTAAGTTGTGGTCGAACGATTATTATTGGGAGATATTACAAAAATATTAAAATTATAGTAATCCGTCTTACCTCGTACCCTGCTGCTGAAGTTCTTAGACCGGTTTCGGGCGTCACCCATCTTCAACAAGAACTGATCAACTAGAACTACGGAGTCCTACCTTTCTGTTTATATAACCTACCTACTTCCCAATGTTGCCTAGATTTTAATATTTAATTATTTTAACTTTACTTTTATTTTTATTTTATTTTACTTTTATTTAATTATTATTATTTAGTTTAATTCTTTTCTTATTATTTTCGTCATTGTCAAGTCTGTCAAGTCGTCGCTTCAATTTCTTTAACGGTTTAAATAGTGTATCGCTTTGGTGGTTTATTTGTTCATTTATTAGCTTACCCGATTCTTTATTTTTAAATATCTCTAATTCTTCATTTACGTTTAGTCTTTTTCCTTTTTGTCCTGTTTTTAATAAGGTCATTGAATTTTCTATACTGTCCGGTTCATGTCCATATTCAGTTAGGTGGTTAGCATAATTAGATTTATTTGTGTTATTTAGATAATCTTTAATGTGTTCTTTATATCTTAATTTTAGGGTCCTTCCCGTTTGTCCAATATATATATGATTACAATTTTTACATTTTATTTTATATACACCGCTTTTATCATATTTATTAGTTTTATTTTCCGTTGAGTTATC
The DNA here is from genome assembly GCA_026182355.1 of Hermatobates lingyangjiaoensis. Classification (NCBI taxonomy): domain Eukaryota; kingdom Metazoa; phylum Arthropoda; class Insecta; order Hemiptera; family Hermatobatidae; genus Hermatobates; species Hermatobates lingyangjiaoensis. The sequence goes on from JAPFBL010000157.1 coordinate 818,083, forward strand.
TAATCTTTGGTTAATTGAATTATTTGTTTTAAACCCTATATTTATTTTGTATTGCTTTAGTAAGTTTGCGATTTTTTGACTTATTTGACCTATAAACGTTATACACGCGTATTTATCGTTATTAGTTCTTTCATTATTAAAATTTATTTTATTTGTTCTGGTTTTTAGCATTTTATCTATTACGTTTGCATTATATCCGTTGTTATTTGCTATTGTTTTTATTATATTTAACTCGCTATTATAGTTAGTTTTATTCATCGGAATTTTTATTAATCTATCTATCATATAACGGAAAGCTGCTAATTTTTTGTTGCCTAGGATGGATTGAAGTTTTATGTATGGTTATATCGGTCGCGGTGGGTTTCCTATATATTTTAAAACTAAGCTTTTTGTTATTTTTTTCTATAGTTAGATCCATAAAATTTATTTTATTGTTTACTTCTATTTCGTGTGTAAATTTTATTTTATTATTTAGTGAGTTTAGGTAGTTTTTAATATTTATTATATTATCTTCATTTTCATTATTTACGATTAGGAAGGAGTCATCCACATATCTGCTATAATGGACTACGTTGAATTTCTCTTTTATTTTTTTGACATAGGTTTTTTCTAATTCCTGTAAAAATATTTCGGATAATATAGCAGAGGTTGGTTGTCCCATTCCTAATCCATCTTTCGCTAAATAAAATTCGTTATTAAAGTGGAAATAGTTTTGTTTTAGAGTTGTATTTGTTAACTTTATTATTTCGTTTTATACTGTTATCCTGATCATATTGTTTATCTAGTTTACGTATTATGTTTATTACTTCCGAACTAGGGATTGACGTATACAGATTTTCAATGTCGAATGATATTAGTTTTGTTTTTTTATTTATATTTATATCTTTTATTTTATTACTAAATCACCGGAATTCTTAATATTGTACGTATTTGGTAGCCTAACCTTATCTTTTATCTGTTTTGCTAATTCTTTTGATATTTTATATGCTGGGGCATTTCTATAATTTATCACGGGACTTATTGGCTCTCCTACCTTATGTACTTTGATTTGGGCTTTTAACCGCGGGGCATTTGGATTCATGTTTATATATTTATACGATTCGTTAGGTTTTATAATAGTTGGAGATTTATTAACTATATGTCTGATTATGTTTTGAAACTTTTTAGTAGGGTCATTCTTTAGTTTATCTACCTGCAGCAGGGTACGAGGTAAGACGGATTACTATAATTTTAATATTAATGATACTAACCTCTGTGGTAATGAAAAAATGCATGAATATTACAAAAAGGTGACTACAATATGACGGTTGGAATAAACAGTATCACCAATGGAACATAAAATTGACAAAAGAGAAGCGACTAGCAAAATTTAAAAAAAAGGAAAATAAATTAAGTAAAAACATGAGGAGAAATATATAAACAAAAGCTTAATAATAATTATGATAATAACTGTAAGAGAATAAAAGTTAGAGTCAGATAAACAAATCTACAGAGAGTAATCTCAAGAAAAATTTGAATAATGAAACAGTTAAAACATAAAATTCGAAAACTAAATATTAAAGTAAAAAAATATAAAAAAAATAAAAGTGTAAAGGTATAAAACAGAAAAAAATATCGTTATAACAATTATAATAAGCATTATAGAGTATATAATACTTACAAAAAGTTTTTCTCACAGCTTGAAGATAATCTATATTGACCAAAATTGTAGTATTATAGTTCATTTATTTTGTGAGTTCACTAATTTAATGGAATAAAAAAGTAAACTTTTGAGTGGTTTAATATACTCAGAGCTTGATAGATCGAATACACTGATATTGTACTTACGCAGATATATCCAGAAACTGGACAAGAGAAAACTGTTTGTACGATTCATTGTAGGTCATGCATATATTAGGAATATATGTGATTCTCAATAAGCAAACCTTGTCATAATTGACCTACCAGATTAACATTAAAGACAACAAATTCTAGTCAAACTGATGAGTAATTGTAACAGTAATTTATTATCGTTTTAGTCAAAAGTGCCATAACATTTATTTGTTTGTGATCCATTTATATTAAATGTTGGTGATACATGCTAGTACTAGATTAATATATAAATATAAAAGTGGTGGAAACTGTTTTATTACCATAATTAATAATCTGTGTTGACCTTTATACGCACCAAGCCATATTTCAGGCCATATCGTTTTTAAATCAAGTCAGGTTGTCTTTCTACGATTTGCCCTTTAGCCGTCCCATGCTCCACATGGCGACGCCCAAGGTGGACCACGCGGAGGCAGGTAACTCGATGCTATACGCGCAACAGTATTTTTACATCGCGAAACGGTTACATTGGGTACGAATGATATTTCGGAGCAAAAGGAAAATCCCATGTAATATAACTCGGTCCGACATAGTCAGGCTTACCTTAATCTTAATTATGCATTATACATGTGGATGACACATTACTTGTAACGTTTACAACGTTAAGTGTGATTCACTACATACTTATGCCAGAGATGGCAATTAATACAACAAAAATTATCACAATGAATATGAGGGTTTCCATGATTAATAACCATGATTATTACCATATTCTAATTGTTCTTTCATAGTTCTATAAAATATTATTAAGTACATCATCAATGGAAGACTGTCCAATTCTAGGTATGTGTTTGTCATATTGGGGAAAGTATTAAGTCTTCACACAAAAAATTAATGTGGAGACTTAATACTTTCGCTAATCTGAGTAAATATCACACTATAGCAGATTGCACAGTTAATGAAGTATTTGTATGTTATCAAAATATGATTATAGTGCTTTTCACCTTATTATGGCATACTGTCATGACTGAACAGTAATTAAGAACATGCTTTTGATCTTTTACTGCCTTAAAGTTTTGGAATAATGTATATATTGCATGAAATTTTTCCAGAAAAAAGAATTCTATATATATATATTTTAATAGTTTTTTATAGATAACTCTTAACAATATCTTACATGAAGTCTTCCAGCAAGAGCATAACAAAACCTCGTAAAGCAATTAGACAATATGATCGAGGAATAGCAACAACTGTACTATGAAAAACAAAGGATCTTTTTTTAAATTAAGAATAGTAGAGTTGGATCCATTAAAAGAGAATAATTTATAAAGAAAAGTCAATGGGTTAGTTATCAAAGCAGTGAATGAAATGTTAAAGGCGATGAAATTAACAATTTAAGGAGGCATAAGACGCAGCAACAGAATGTAAGAATATTGACAGTGATGTACTGCAATTAATAATCTTTCAATAATGGTAACTTTCAGTAGATGAAGTTTTTTGTTATAAACAGTAGAAACTGATTTCAAAAAATTTTTCTTATCGTTTGTCTTCTCCATGTATCTCCTCGCTATCGCTAGTAATCGTTGTACCTGTTAAAGATTTTTATTGCAGCTGTTTTTTTTTCTATCACTTGCATATAGTCTCATTCCTACAACTGGATCTCCAAGTGAATTATATGCATAAGAAATATAATTTTTCTTCAGCATAACAGTCAAATGCTGCCGTACAACTTATTTTTGAATTTTTTTTTTAATTATTATTTCAAAATAATATAATAATATAACATATTTTTACAATTTTTGACATCCAAAAATGATTATAGTTTATTATTGATATGATAAAAACAGATATTCAATATTCTTCATTTTCCACTTGGTAATAAAATTTAACTATCAACGAATAATATTTAATGTACAACGTTGCTTAACAATCGGAACTGATCTATGACAGGAACAATAGAAATTGTTCTATCATGTTTCGATGATGCTGTACGGCTCATGCTGCGGTCGAAACATCGCAATAGGAATTCATTCTGACAATATTTAGTATAACATGTCACTTTAAAAAAAAAAAAAAGTAATAAATACATTTTTGAACAAGTGCTTCATATATAAACAAGATGTGGTATTCACTGTAGTGAAGGCTAAGAAGGTTAGTTGAATTATTAAATTAGTATTATCGGCACGCTCAAACTTCGCTCATCAGTTCTTTGAAATTGAATACAACCATGCCCTCTAATCTCAAACCTCTCGACACTCCATCTCATAGTTATCACTCTGTTTACCCTATACGATTCAAACAAACTGATTTTCTTAATCAAATAAATTGTTTGAGCAATTGTTAAACTTAAACCCAGCATTACTTCAATAACTAGAATTAAACAAATATTACATAATCATATTTATTTTTGGTCTAAAAATATATATTTCAATATTTAATATTATCTAGACCACATAAACTATTTTTATTTTTTATCAAGGTTTGGTCTAGTTTCAAACAATTCAACACTTTTAAGGCGATACTACGTCTTTACTTGTGGACACCTTCAGGGCAACATAATACAACATTTAATTAAGAAAAAAATTGTAATTTATCTTTATTTTTTTAAATAAGCTAACATAAAATTTGCTTAAGTCACTGTAATTAAATTCTGTAATGATGTAAACCGGAAGATGTCTACAATTATAGACGAAACGTCGGCTTAAAGGTGTTGTATTGTTTCAAACTAGACCAAACTTTCATAAAAAGAAAAATAGTATTTCATTAGTTTTATCTAGTTGGTCAGATAATCATCATACTAAAACTATAGACTAGTAATTTTCTCATCTATTTTTTAAGTCATTGCTCAAAACCGTATGCTGCTTACAACTTATAGCTATAACTTGCTATACACGCCGACTTCACAAGGTAAACATGAAAAATTATATAATTTATACTTTTCGCAAAGATCATTTAATTCGACAAAATTATTTCAGTTATATCTAATGTTATGAGTGCTAAAATATTTAAATTTTAATATTTGTTATAAATTTTATATACATAATATTGTATATACATACTTTGAAAACGAAAAGAAACTCGATTGAAAAGTAGATGGAAGGACTCACATTCAATATTACAACTCTTTTAACATTCGCCCTCTGGAATGGTAGTAAGTGGCGAATAGAGGAAGCAAACTGGTCAGCTTCACAGAATATGTGCCTGTTTCCTTTTCGTTTGGCAAGAATTCTTCACCTGGGAACACTGCCTCTTGAAGATGGAGTAAAACTGTTGGTTCTAACCTTATGGATATGAAATATTCGTTGAAGATTTTCGCAATAATGATTGGGGCATGTAAAATTAGGGCTACCTATGTAGATCCAGCTAATATAACTTTTTTTTTTATTGTTTAAACCGATCCCCTAGTAGGTTACAAAAATGCCAGCCGTTTATGGCCTTTTCGTTTGATCGGTGATTCTACATTGCGAGTCCTAAATTTTGCCAAACTCAAGCGTATTTAGAGTAGGGACAAATACAAATATCAAGTTCCTGACATCGCACAGGCTCGGGACCACTAGCTTAAAGTCATCCACAAGGGATGACGTAATCACATTTATTCACGTCCTGCGTGAATATATCGAGGGCCAACTGGGTATGGAACCCTGGACCTACCAGTACTGAGGCGACTACGTTAACCACTGAGCTAACCTGGCTCCTAAAATAGCTTGGTCACAACTGAAATCAGTGCTAAATAACTAACGGGCCAAACGAAATTTTCCTGAAATAAAACTTAAGGTAAAAGCATTAGGTTTGGGAGTAAGAAACAAAAGGAGTATTATATAGATAATAATAATAATAATAATTTGTAAATTTCTGTTTGCAATCTAAAGTAGTTTTAAATTGGGGTATCTGAGAAAGGAGAAGAACCTTATTAACTCTAGAGTAATATTTTTATAGAACTGGTAAAACTAAGCCTAAGTGTAATTTTATGTGTATGTATATACCACCATATACATTTTAACTAAGAAGACCGTCAAAAATGTTAACCCTCTCATAAATTGTGAGAACTTATTTGACAAACAGAGAACTGTTGTTCGTCATCAGGAGTAGACTAGAAGAAAAGAGGAAGTGAGGAAGATCTCGCCACGTCGAAGAATGGAGCGCGAATGATCTATATATATATATATATATATAATAAAATAAAAAACGAAGGAAACACACAGAAAGACACAGACATAACTCACATCGATATTTCGACAATCGTCGTCATCAGGAGGTGCGAAGAGCGAAGAGTCCCGCAGGAAGACAGGGCGGTACTGAACTCGGAAACCGCAGCCAGTACCCCACCACTTACCACCAAGCGGGGGAAGGGAGGGAAGGAAATGAAGAGCCAAATTAAGACGTAAAAGGAACGAGTAAAAATTATAACTATAAAAAAGTAGATAAATCAAATTAAAATTAATAAAAATAATAAATAAAATGTAAAATAAAAAATAATAAATAAATAAATAAAAAATAATAAATAAATAAATAAAAAATAATAAATAAATAAATAAATCATAAATAAATTATCGGTTGAGGTTGAGTCCGGGGGAAGAGCGAGCATCAAGTAAGCATATGTATGCCTCCTCTGAAGCTCTTAGGGTAACTTTATTGTTGGATTCGGGGATCTGTTTCAGGATCTGAACCCTGAAACAGTCATTGAAACTGAGTCCATGCGAGTTCGCATGGATGGCTACAGGATAGTTACTGCGTTGACCGACTGAAGCCCTATGACCATTCATACGAAGGCTCAACTTATTAGAAGGCCTGGCCACCTGTCAACGTCTTCCACTCCTTTATCTCCGTTTTATTGATGATATTTTCTTCATTTGGCCCCATGGCAAACATAACTTAGAACTTTTCCTACACTCCTTTCAAAATTTCTGCCCCTCCATCACTTTCACTTACGACATCTCCGACAGACTTATCACCTTTCTTGACGTTGACGTTACTTTAGACAATGGACACTTCTTGACTTCCGTACATATAAAACCCACCAACTCCCAACAGTACCTCCATTACAATAGTTGCCATCCATCCCATGTTAAAAAGTCTATACCTCGATCCTTGTCCCTCCGTATTCACAATATCTGCAATAATCTCCAAGACCGCAGACATCACCTTAACCTCTTAAAGGTCAAATTTTCTGAACGAGGCTATCCTCGCTCCTTCATTGATAGTCGTGTTTTACCGGCTGACATCTCCCACCAACCCAGACCCAAGAGGGATAGAAGTAACACTTCCTTCTTCCTGACAACCTACTTCCCTGGCGCTTATAAGCTTCGTGCTGTTATTAAGGAGTCTTTTCCGATTCTGTCTACTTCTACTTCTACTTCTTCCATCTTTAATCACCCCCCTTCTATTTCCTACCGTAAACCTGCCAATCTAAAAAGCATTTTCTCTCATATTTCCCCTCAGCCTTCCAATCCTGTTCCTGGAATGAAACAATGTGGACGCCGTGGCTGTCAAACTTGCCTGATTGTTAATCCTAATCCTTCCTTCGATTCCCCTCTCCACCATAGTTCCTACCCGGTTCAGGTCAATTCCTCCTGTACCTCGAGCAACTGTGTTTACCGACTGGATTGCACTCAGTGTGACTCCTTTTACGTTGGCTTAACTTCTAATAAGTTGAGCCTTCGTATGAATGGTCATAGGGCTTCAGTCGGTCAACGCAGTAACTATCCTGTAGCCATCCATGCGAACTCGCATGGACTCAGTTTCAATGACTGTTTCAGGGTTCAGATCCTGAAACAGATCCCCGAATCCAACAATAAAGTTACCCTAAGAGCTTCAGAGGAGGCATACATATGCTTACTTGATGCTCGCTCTTCCCCCGGACTCAACCTCAACCGATAATTTATTTATGATTTATTTATTTATTTATTATTTTTTATTTATTATTTTTTATTTATTTATTTATTATTTTTTATTTTACATTTTATTTATTATTTTTATTAATTTTAATTTGATTTATCTACTTTTTTATAGTTATAATTTTTACTCGTTCCTTTTACGTCTTAATTTGGCTCTTCATTTCCTTCCCTCCCTTCCCCCGCTTGGTGGTAAGTGGTGGGGTACTGGCTGCGGTTTCCGAGTTCAGTACCGCCCTGTCTTCCTGCGGGACTCTTCGCTCTTCGCACCTCCTGATGACGACGATTGTCGAAATATCGATGTGAGTTATGTCTGTGTCTTTCTGTGTGTTTCCTTCGTTTTTTATTTTATTATAAAAAAGTCCGCTGGACCGTTTCTTTTAATTGTATATATATATATATATATATATATATATATATATATATATATATATATATAATAAATTCAAAACGAGTGAAACACATAGAAAGACACAGACATAACTCACATCGATATTTCGACCATCGTCGTCATCAGGAGGTGTGAAGAGCGAAGAACGATGAGTCCCGCAGTAAGACAGGGCGGCGACTGTATATATACTATACATATATACAAATATATATGTACTCCTTTGTTTCCCCAAACATCCCTTTCTGGACATTAGTCCTTTCCTGCGCTTTCACCCTTTTAAAATACCACTCTTCCCTCCCAATCTTCTCAACTCCTCACAAGATGTTTTCTGCATCTAGTGTTCAGTTGGGTTTTTGACTCTGACGAAGACCGCTTGTTACGGTTGAAAGATCTTAGTCTTGTTTTCCCATTTCTTATTGTGGTTTGATCATTGACTGTTATTTTACGTGTTTATGTGAAATCTTTTTATGTATATATATCAGCTAATATTTCAATCGGTTAAATTCAGTAAGTTTTGCTTCTAGATCAAGATTAATTTTGCAAATGACATGAGTTCTTTGGTGTCATAATCTAAAAGAAGATTATGTATGAGCATTAGGCAGAGCCTTTGACACTACAAGGTTTAATAAAGTTAAAAGCACAGAACCTCTGTTTACACTCAGTGCCTGTATCTCTTAATAGTGAGTTCGTTAATAAATAACATATATCATACAATTATTAATTAATTAAATGTTGAGATTATCCAGTTAGGTCAATAATTTATTAAATTTGTTAATGCTTTAAAAAACTTAATTTAAAAATTAGCACAAATATATAGTCTAAATAATTACTTCTATTATCATCTGAAATTCTTCAAAATTTAGAAGAATAAAAGAAAAAATTATTTGCATACCTAAAAAAAACTAACGAAGAAAATTACTTCAAGAGATACGTTCAAATATTCAATGAAACTTACTTATATATTATTTTATGTTTTGCGTTCATCACTTTTTAACTTGGTGTATTTCTTAATTCTCCTTCTGTTTCTTGAGGGCTTTGGGTTGTTTGCATAGTTTGCTTCAAAAAGATGTTAATTATAGCTCACCAAGTGTTAATAATAGATTGGGGTCAAACCAGTAAGATTATGGCTGCTTAAAATAGGATTATTACTTCATGTTATGAAGGACGATACCATAATTAAGACACATGATACATGAAAATAAATGATGTTGAATATGATAGTGGAACAATGAATCAGCCTCGATCGGATGTTCACATAAACTGCCTTGAACTATGATAGTGTCAGTGCAGGCAATACAAATTACCCTAAAACAACATAAATTGCTTCAACATTGCGTCCTCACTATTCACTGATAGCAGATCTTCAAAAATTAGAGTTCGTAAGCATGTTAACTATTTTGCACCTCTTTAGGTCATGTTCAAACATTCTTTGCCTGTTTGTGTTAATTTTTATCAAGTCGGTGGTATAAATTTATACTAATTATGCAGACTGTAAGTTTAAATCACAAAGAAAAAGAATAAATTAAATGATCTGATATTTGCTATTCATACTCTTCCTATATATTTGTTTAATAGTTTTTCCCTGACTCTAGCAAATCAAAAAACATATAAACATTATGATATACTGATAACATTATTATTACTGATAATGTTCAAAATATAACTAAGAGAAGTTACTTTTAGCTTATATACACCCCAAAAAAGTTTAAATGAATTTTTTTGAGTGATCTTAAAAAAATTTTATACAGAGAGAAATGCTTGCCACGTATGACCTTCCTTCAGTTTCAGAAACAAACATTTTAAAAGACAAAATTATTTTTTTATACCCTTTCTATAATAAAGTGGAAGTTAGCTTAATTTGATAACTTAGTAGTTTCATATTCATGGGATCATTTAAGTAAACCTGTAATTTGTTTTTCTTAATATCTATCTAACAAAGTATCTATCCACCTTTAGTATTACATTTTAAATAAAACTGGCCGGTTTGATAGTATTGTGTACATATTTATATAAGAAATATGTGTATATGGTATATATTTAATTATACTTTTATATATATATACCTAACAAATGAAAAACAATCTGGTAAGACAGATTATACTTAAAATAAACTGTGACACATAAAAAGAAACACAACAAATACTCACTTTGTTGAAATATTGAAACTCAAACGGTCGAAACTCACTCAACAGTCAAAATATTGAAAAGTGCGTTTTTGTTGTGTTTCTTTCTGTCACAGTTTATTTTAAGTATATATATTTATAAAGTTTAATGCACAAAAAGAAACATAGATAAATTAAAAGCACACACTTACTGCCTCGATATTTCATAAGTTAACAATAGAAACGGGAAAAAAAGGTATCCGTAAGCCACAAAATAAAATTGTAAGTTGGAGCTAACATCATTCCAGTAAAGATGGTATTTGTCAGATAAGGTCTTTGTTGGTTTAGAATTTCTTACTATGGTTCATACATTGCTATAAATGGTTACGCGGAATTTTTTTTTTTAATAATATACCTTTCTTGGGTTTCCAGCTAACTTTATTTTAAATTCATTTTTTTCTTTGATTGTGTGTTCTTTCTTTTTATCTAAGGATGCTAGAAGGGGGTTATGAAGGACTCGAACTCCGTTTATGACTCGGAAAGTCAATAACATTTCTCCAAGACCGAGATTAGAAGAGTTACTGAAGTGAGGCCCCTGCCGCCTGGGAGCTGCTCCTTGCAAGAGATGTAAGAGGCTTTATTTATTGGGCCGTAGCCCGTAATAGGCCCACTGTGTCTAATGGCCCGTGACTCTAGGACTTGCTTCGATTCAACCCCTCCCACCCCAGTGTCTAGCAGGCATAATTTTTCTATCTACCTGTATCCATTTCTTTTAGTTAATACTGTACCCAACTCTTTTCTACGGTCTCTTCTTTCTTAAAGGCCTTTTCAAATCAATTTTAACAATCCTATCCATTATTATCCATCCATATTTATTTACATCACAACTAATTTGAGCAAAGTTCAAAGTTTTCAGAATGAAAATGAACTGTTTCATTTCTACTATCAGTAATCTGTAAAACTATCATCAATATAGTTATTTGTTACTAAAATTACTACAGTAGTTATGATGAACGTGTGTGCTACACGTAAAAACAAGTAAAGGTTAATTTAGAACAATTTACATCACCTTTGACAATTTTCAAACAGTTTTACGAAAATGTTACGTTCTAATTGTTCAACGATTATGAAAATTATAACAAATTTGTTGAACCTTGATTAAGTACCTTACTTATGATGCAGACAGAGATTTGTTAAGTCTGTATAAACATTGGAGCGAACATCAGATTGGATAACTGAAATGAAGGCCTTTATCTTGAGTTTTTCTCCGTAACAAGTAAAACCGCTTTAAAAAAATTATCTTACACATTATGTAAATTATCACATCATTAAATCTGAAATTTAAGAAAATAAAGGAAGAAAAAAACACAATCCATCATTTTTGAAAAGACAAAAAATATATTTGTGATAATTCACAAATATTCACAAACAGTAACATAATTTTAGCTTCAGCCAGTGAGACTTTAATTTGAGGAATAACAGTAAACAAAATACTTAAGCTTAAGTTCTTCAAAATACATTTTAACAAGATATAAATTCCTGGATCAATCTGGTCATTCATGGATCAATCCGGTTATAATTATATACTTATAGTTTGTCTTATTTTTATTTTTGAGATTTGAAAAATATATTTATTAAAATATAATTATAAAAATCAAAATTGAATACAAAATATATTTATCAACAATTATGAAATCAAAATATTTCAGTATAAATCCCTACTTAAAATTGGGACATTTTATATAAAAAAGCAGATAAATTATAAAAGATATCTAAAGGTCTATAGAATAATAGAAAGAAAAAAAATGCAAAATGAACAATAAAATTTTGTAAATTTAGTTATTTTTGAAGATGTTAAGTACTAAAAAAAAAAAAAAAAAAAAAAATACAAAGAAGTGTACAAACGAATGAGACTGAGCCAGGATGATAAATATAGGAGAAACTTAGAGCAGTGTTGTCAAATTATTAGAGAGGTGACAGGGAAAGAAATTATTAGAATAAGTAGGATTTTAGGAGTTGTATAATTTGTACGATACGATTGTGGCCTTAGGATTATCACATGAATGACTGAAATATATAGCTTGTGATGAAGTATTTTTCAAGGAACTAAAGACTTTGTTTACTCTTATTCTTGAAATATGGAGTTTTTCAAGTTAAACACTACGACCATTAGAAAGTTATGAGAATTTATAACTCAAACATCATCTCTTACTGTGAAAAACTACAACGAGATTTATTTACAAAAAAAAAAAAAAAAAAAAAAACCAGAATAAAATCTCTTACAAGTCTTTAGAGAATCCTGCTTTACCACTGAACATAATTACCTGCAATAAACATCTGCATAGAATCGAGACGAAATAGCTGGTTTTGCCTTTTCTGCGTTACAGGGGAAGTATTGAATGGATAAAACTTTCAGACTTATAGTGAACTTGCAGATGTTCAAACCTCCCTCCCTGCATCAGCGTACAATTCGGACCACATTTTGTATTGAGATGTTAAAAAGCAAATGGGAGAGGCTTGTTTCTGCGTAGAAAAAAGAAGATGAAATTTTACATATAGATTACTTTGACATTAATTATAAAAAAAAAACTGTTATTATTTTTGAGGGCCAGGATAGCTAACTCCAAATCACGCAGGACGTATACTATAAAGAATTACTTCCAAAGTGAATGCAAAACAAAATACCATCATCACAAGCTGAAGGAATGTTTTCTGTTTCGTAGACTTCCTGGAGTAGAAATTAATTAGTCAAAACATGACCACCGATGAGAAAACTATTCAAATAACTTATTTACTATTTTTCTGGTTGTATAACCATTTTGTTTTTTTTTTTTAGTTATTCTGTGTTACAAACAATTAGATTTATAGAATGAAATATTTTTTTACTTTTTCTAGTTTTTAAATAGTAAATAAATAGAAATAAATAACAAAATGGTAAATAGATGGCAAATTTTTACATTATAATGTAATCTAAAAGAATTAATAAGAATGAAACATCAATGCCATTTATACAATTTAAATTTAGAAATGCAGAAACATGTGTTTATTGCGTTTCATATAGCCTTGATTTTGCATAAATAGAAGATATGTTGCCATGACAAAACATTCTATTTAATAAAGAAATAATGAAGGCACTTAAATACCACAAGTCTAAAATCAATAATTTCAAAGAAGTGTATGAATGAAGGCAAGTCATGAATTCGCCTTCTCAGAATTATTCTGTCATTGTTGCAAACTTAGGTGGAGTGGGTAGGTGAATAATAAAATAAATAAAAGTATAGAATAAAAACATGAAACAAGATGTTCAAATAAGTCAAATAATTTAATATATGAATAAAAAAATTAAAAAGTAAAAATATCTTGCATTATATAAATATGATGAAAAAAAACAGGAACCAATAAATAAAATACAGAAATACTGCTAACATAAATATAAAAAAAATTGTAATGAATTGTTACAAATAAATTGTAATTAGCCATTGAGGTTGTGTCCACAAATTGGGTATACAGTGTTGGCAGTAGATGAAGACCAGCAGGTATATCTTGTTCAAGCTCCTCCTTGAAAAGTTTAGAGAAGTAGGAAGGGTATCATGGATTGTGGACATAGCAGCGATCCAAATTTTTTGTTAATAATCGCCTTCAAAACAATTATACTTAAAGACAAAATTAGCTAACTTAATAGAGAAACGGTATAACTTTTGAATTAATGAATATAGGTGAATATTTGCAATCAATGATATATCAGAGAACACCAAAACCCTTAATATGGTCTGTAGAAGTTTAGCTACCAAAGAAGAGCCACCTTTGTACCGGGGGTTTAACTGTCGTTTTGTTGCTTTTCGCCCCCCGGTATAATTGCGTGAATTAGTTAGATAATATTGGTCTAATGCGCGACGTAGAAACGTGGTGCCCGCCTCCGCGAGGTCCACCTCGGACACTCCAAGTTTGGGTGGCTAAACTTGGAGGTGACAAAAGGGCAACACGTTAAATCGTCGGCCTGATTTGATCTTTAGGTGTTATGGCCGGAAGGCTAGGGAGCACAGTGATCAAAACAGGTCTGTAGAAGTTTACTTTGTAAACTTATAATAAAACATAAAATTCTTGATCGTTACCTAATTTCAGAGAGGATGATAAAGGTTCGAGGATGAAGAAAGGTTGTTGATGAATTTAAGTAAATTAAGTGTCCTTGTAATATTGCTCAATAAAATCAAGATTCATAACTAGGGAAATTTAATCATTTGAAGGGAGGTCAGGAAAATGAAAATGTTAGTGGAATTTAATTATTAAATAAAAAATATTATTTGAACATAAATGGATGATATCAATTTTGGGTTGTGAGTAAAAATATCAAAGGGAAAGATAATTTTAACAATAGAGGAGAAGTTAAAAACAGTGAAATATAGAAAGAGGGGTTTGACAGTTGGTCCATAGTGGTGTGATTATAGATATGCCACTCAGAAGGACAAAAACATCCTTATCGGCAGGCTTCCTAAGAAACTATTACTTCATATCTTTCAGAGATTAGCGCAGCCTTTATCAACAACAAGGAGGTCACTATCTTATAGAAGTAAGAATTAGACAATTTTCGTACAGGGGAAAAAAATAAATAACTGAAGAAACGTTAGACTCGAAGAGGTCAAGATTAATTGGAGGAGATAAGTTTAAATTTTGTTAAAGAGATGTGAAGTCTAGGAATCTGAAAATCAAAACTGTTATTCGTAACTTCTAAGCATATTTTCAACTATGAAATTTACAAAATGATTTATAAATCGATGTTATTCAGTTAGAAACAGAAATGAAACTCAGTCCTTTAGAAAGGATGTTGAGTTCAGTGCAACTAAAGAAATGAAATAAAATATTAAATATATTATTATTGATACGAGTTTCACTGAGGGTTACCACTAGAATAAAGTTAAGCTTGAGATAACAGCAAAAAACGAGGGTCAAAAAAAAAAGGTAAGGATAAGGAAAACTGGGGAAAAAAAAAATATGAAAAAGGAAAGATTAAGGCAAGAAGTAAGAAGTTAAAGAAAAGTGATCTAAAATGGCGGACTTAAACCTTTTGACAGAAATGAAATATGCGCAAATTCACTAGTTTTTTTTTTGCATATACGATTTACCTGTGTAACTATGAACATTTAAGAGGAATGTATTAATAGGGAACAAACAGAGGGAGGGAATGCTCGAGAGACCAATAATAACAAAAATTATTGCAGACTTAAGAAATCTTTAACATAATTTAACTTTTTATGGTTAGTTGACAGGGATGTAGCGAGTATTTTTTGTAACAAAAAATTATTGATTAATTTCATATAATTTTTTATTTAGTCACATTATTGCAAATGCATTTTCTTATTTACTGAACGACTGTAATCTGCCAGGAACATTAGTGACATTCGATCTTCAATGATTTTTCCAATCTTCTTGATTATTCTGTAGTGAATAGCTCTGTGTTGAAGATCTATGCTAATGTTTGTTTGATAGTCTTGATAACTTATCGCTCCTCATATCAATCACTTATTCGAGTATGATATCTTAGTTCTATCTTGCTTTTCAATGTCTTTTTTGCATGTCATGTATCTACATTTATCAATATATTGATCTGACAAAATTGTTATTAGTTGAATTACCTTACGAACAATGTGTTTTCCTTCTTTAATTTGTATCTTAAGTAAAGTAATTTATGAAGAGAAATAAAATAAATTCAACAAATACTAGATTCAAGCTTTATGGAATGCATAGAATTTAGTAAGAAATAATGATAAAAATGAAATGAAGTTGTAAAAATGAAATGAAGCTGTAATAGTAACATAGGAAAAAAAAACCTGAAGAATATTTTTGAATTTAATTACGCAATATGATTACATTAATATTAATTTCTGTCACTTGTAAATAAATCTTTTATAAAACCAACCCGTTAAGTTGTAATAGTAACACAGGAAAAAAAGACCTGAAAAATATTTTTGAATTTAATTACGCAATATGATTACATTAATATTAATTTCTGTCACTTGTAAATAAATCTTTTATAAAACCAACCCGTTAAGTTGTAATAGTAACACAGGAAAAAAAGACCTGAAGAATATTTTTCAATTTAATAATGCAATATGATTTCATTAATATTAATTTCTGTCACTTGTCAATACATCTTTTATAAAACCAAACCTATAACATTAATAATTAACTTAATCAAGCCCATAATATGCGATTTGTTTACTAATAACAAATTTATAACGACTAATAAGGTATTTCGCAATATGTTGTGTATTTCATTAATGTAAGTTAGTTTTTAATAATTAATGAGCACTGAAACTGAACAACGCAACAAATTAATTACGTTCTATCGTATTATATAGTATGATATCTTGGAAGAGGTAATTGTTTTCAACAACTATGATAAACTTCAACTTTATATAGACGATTTAAAGTTTTATCAACATGTTAGATGACTAAAATATTTGGCTAATTATATTACTTATTTGAATATTATAAAATACAGTTATATAATTTACCTTCTGTTTAAAAATGTAATTACTATACTTCTTTGGAATTAGATTTTTATTACTTTTTTTAAAATTATTATAAAGTTGTACGTAATTTATTTACAGGGACAATAGTTTTAAAATGTTTAATGGTTGATCAAACGTACAGTTTTATATGAAAGGGACTAATATTCATTTGAATAAGCCACTGACAATGTTCATTACGTGGATACCAATACACGCATCTTTTCATATTTTCATACTATCATGAATCCAGTTTAAGTAGCCATATCTGCGCATGCGTATATTTTACATTTTCTCTCAATTTCACTCTCTCTCGAAAATGCTGAAAAAAATATGCTCCTTATTTCCTTAAAATCCATATACCCATATTTTTTTAAATTGGAATTGTACAAAAAAAACAAACATTGAATAACAGTTGTGGTATGCATTAATTTGATAATTTATTGCTAAATTAATTGCAATCAATACTTAATAAACAAGACATTACTATTACTCTGTGAAAATATAAACACCGATCATTAAAGAAGCACTCAAATTGTTTCAATTAATAAACAAAAAAACTTTTCGTTTGAAAAGAACAAGTTATAATTGAACACTAAAAAGTAAAATAAAACTCAAAATATTGCTGAAAATTTGAGCAAAAGAAAATGAATAAGACCAACTCATTAGGATGGAAGGAGCTCTTTGCTTTTATTAGGAGCAAAATATCTTTTCTGTTTATTAACACAACCAAGTCCATCATTTTTAAGTTTCAAAATGTTTTCTAATTAATTCATTTCATAACCTCCTTTGAAGAGTAAACTTATTTAGTTTGTGTTAATAATTCTTTAAAATAATCCACTATTCATTTATTTACTTTTAACATCCCTATAAATAAATTGATTTTTTCGTCTTAGTTTCGAATAATATAAAAAACAAGTATTACTTAACAAATTGTGTTACATCTGTATTAAATGGATGAATTACATTTAGTATATTTTATAAATTATAAGTTAGAGGTTTAAAAATATTACAAGAACAGTTTATTAATTTTGAATATATATATATATATATATATATATATATATATATTAGTATAAGTGGGCAGCAAATCTTCTTGAAGACAAATGGAATTAAAGTATGCAGCAGCTGGAAGCCCTTTATATCAAAGATGTCAACCCCAACCTCAACATTCAAAATTATGACCTCAATGTGATCCCAAGTAGCACTACTTTCGATAATAGCTTTAAATTTGTTAGAGCGTTAGAGCCCAGTAGGGTTGACAGCAATTGAGGGGCAAACCTGTATGTTGTTGCAACCCTGCTGGAACCTGCTCTTTGTTTTCCTCTCACCCGCTGTATCGTTCGTTTTATATCTGTTAAAATTGTTATGTTTAATTTTAAAGATTACTTTTCAGTTAATTATATTAACATTCATCAATTAAATAGTAGTGTAACCTGAAGATGACCAATGTGTGGTCGAAAGCTTGTTTCCACCCAGTGTTTTTGTGTTTCATTAAAGTTGTTTGATATTGGTTTTCTCAATGTCTCTGGCCCAGCATATATGGAAGTTGCCTCAGCATCACCGAATGATAGTGAAAAAAATCGAGGCCATCAGCAAAAAGGTCGTTAATGCAGAAGCTGCTGCATACTTTAATTCCATATATATATATATATATAAATTTGTTTGTTTTCCAATGATTATAGGCTTTTAACTTTTAATGCTCATCTGGGGGATGAATTGTAGCTCATTTATTATTTGGCACCCATTTTAGTAATGGGTGAGTCTCATTACCTGTTGATTCTACACTGGGTGTACTAAATTTTTCCCTAAATCAACTGCATTTAGAGTAGAGATTTTTAACAAGTACCTAACATTGTACAAGCTCAGAACCGATGGTTTAACGTCCTCTCAGTGGGTTGACGTGCTCACATTTATTCAACTCTCACGTGAATAAATCAAAGGCCAAGAGAGTATCGCTCCACAGACACCTATCAATTCAGAGGCAAGCATGTTAACTACTGAGCGAACCTGGTATATATCCAATTTTTTGCATGTAAGTTACGCGTGTCCGGGTAATGAATAGGTTTTTAAAAAAAAAGGAATTTAAATAAACTAGCTCGCACGTGATTGAAGACAAGAATCGAGTTTATTAGTCAGCTCCTTCTGTTTATAGGAGAGGCAATGTTGATACGGACTTCAACCCTCTAGTCTCTCGCGGGCGGCCGGCATTACTGCCCCCTCCCAGTCCTTATCAACAATGCTCTCCGTACAAGTGTCTGAGTTATATCATAAAATAACAAAACAAAACTTGACTCTAAACATAAGAAATGAATATAATGTTTTAACATTCAAAAATAAAATGACGTCCACATAAGTAACTGAATTAACATTGTTTATAGAAATTACAGAAATAACAAAAGATGAACTTCTATGATTATTTGTACAAAACAAAAACAACAAAATTAACAAAGGTAAACACACATAACTACACTATATCGTTCGCACCATTGGTGGGATTTTCCTTCTCACCCGTCGCAGTTCCTGAAAATGAACTATTTCTTGTTTCAGGGTGTCCGTTCCTATCCTCCATATCTGTGCTCTGTACCGTGGTAACGTTGCGAGTACTTCGTATGGCCCTACGTATCTCGGGTCCGATTTCCTTCGCTTCTGCCTATTCAGTTTATATACGAAGTCCCCTTCTTGTATCAACCCTACTGCTTCTTCTGCTTTCCTTTGATTATATTGCTTGGTCCATCTTTCTTTTGCTGCTTTGACTCTATTATGTAACCTTTGTGGATCCGCTTCCTTTTTCCGCAATTCAAATGGTGTTGCCTCTGTGGTCGAGTGAATACTACTGTTGTATGCTAGGACCGCTCTGGCCATTGCCACATGACCCTTTATGTTTTTTGCATCAGCCAATAACTGCAAGTGTTCCGTTAGAGTGTTATGTAGTCTCTCTATTGCTCCGTGGGACCTTGGATGACCCGGTGTACACCAATGGGGGTTTATATTGAATTCTTTTAACAGGGTTTTTATTTTAACGTTGTTGAACTCTCGCCCTCTGTCCATATAGATCGTTCTCGGGCAGTCAAACGTGGCCAAATACGACAGCAATGCCTCTTCTGTACTTTCACTTGATTTACTTGTTAGTGGCCATGCTGAGGCTAACTTCGTTAGTCTATCTATTGTTGTTAAATATTTGTTTCCGTCATATGTAAATATATCAATTTCTAGCTCCTCAAAGGGTCCCTCGGGCGTCTGACTTTGTAATAATGGAGGTACAAGTGGTACTCTTTCATACTTCCTCCTTTTGCATATTTCACAGTCCTTTATCACTTGGGCTATCCTCTTGCCCATTTGGAGCCAGTAATGCGACCTCTGTAGATGTTTAAGGGTCTCTGTGACACCACGATGGTTGGTTTTTCCCCTGTGATAATTTAGGATGACCTCTTTCTGCTGCTCTTCGTCTTCTACCGTTTCTACCTGGTTCTTACAGATTATGAAATGAGCTCCTTGTCTCAGCTCTCTTTCCTGAATTAGTCGGAGTAGTCTATTTTCAAGTTCTTGTGATTCTATAAAGAAATAGTATACCTTTCCTGGCACTGTTAGTTGGTTTATGACTGTACTTAATTGTTCGTTGTTCGCTTTCGTTCCTCCTGTAATAATATTTATTTTTAAGTGGCCATATTTGTGCAATTGGGTGTTTATTATTTCTTCTGCGTCGTCTTTTATAATTATTTGATTTCTCTTGTTGTTTATTATATCCTGACTAATCTCAGCTTCCGGTCCATTTCGTTGTTCTTGGTCTTCATCTGCGTCTGGTGTCCAGTTGGCGAAGAACTCTCGCACGTCCCTGGAGGTACTTGGCTCTCTCGTACTACTTCTCGTAATGACGTTGACGTTTCTGGACAAACAGTCGGCTACTTGATTATCAACGCCCTTTACGTGCTGGACCCTGAAGTTGTATGCAGCTATCCTTTCTTTCCACTTTGCTATCCGAGCTGACGTCTCCTTTAAATTCCCGATCCACATTAGGGGCCTATGATCTGTTCTAATAGTGAACTCAGCCGCAAAAAGGTAGGGTCGGAAATGTTCTACAGTCCACACTATGCCTAACATTTCCCTTTCTATTGTGCTATACCTTTTTTCTGCTGGTGATAATTTTCTGCTGGCGTAGGCTATTGGTCGCTCTCCCTGGATAGTTTCCTGCATCAAGACTCCCCCGATAGCTTCTTGACTAGCATCTGTCATTACAATGAATGGTTTGTTTAGGTCAGGAAATTGGAGCAACAGCGGGCCCCGCAACGCCTTCTTACACTGCTCCACTGCTTCTCTTAGATCTTCTGTTTGTATAAACTTCTTTCCTTTCTTTAAACTGTCCGTCAAGGGGTTCGTGATTGCTGCAAAGTCCTTTACGTACCTTCTATAGAAACCTATCATACCTAGAAAAGCCCTGATGTCTTTGGGTCCCTTTGGATAGGGTAATCGATCTATTGCTTCAACCTTCTTAGGGTCGGGTCTTACTCCTTCACCTGAGATAAGGTGCCCCATAAATCTAACCTCTTTTTGATATAACCGGGTTTTATCCATCGCTACCTTTAAGCCAAAGTCCCTTATTCTTTTCAGCACCCTTGTAACATGTTCCTTATGCTCTTCTATTGACTTACTGAACACTATGATGTCATCCATGTAGATTTGCGTAAAGTCTTCTCCCAGTCCTTCAAGCAGTTCATCCATGAGGCGTTGGAACGTGGAAGGCGCATTCTTTAGGCCAAAGGGCATCCTCAAAAATTCGAAGTGGCCTCTATCGAACGTAAAGGCCGTCTTCTCGACATCTCTCGGGTGCATCCTAATCTGGTGATACCCGGCCTTGAGGTCGAAGGTACTGAATACAGTTGCTCCTGCCATATGGTCGAGTATGTCTTCTATCCTTGGCAGAGGGTATCTTTCAAGCTTAGTGTACTTATTTAACTCTCTAAAATCTACTACCAACCGGTATTTAGGGGGTTTACCCTCCTCGACCTTTTTCGGGACCAGCCAAATAGGGCTCGAAAATTGCGACTTAGACCTCTGTATTATGCCCTGGTCCAGCATTTCCTTTATTTGCTCCTGCATTATCTTTTTCAATTGGTGTGGGTACCTTCTAGGTTTCACGTAAACAACTGTGCCTTCACGGAGTTCTATTTGGTGTTTGACCCTACCTGTAGCTGATAACCTCTGTCCTTCACTATAGAATACTTTTTCAAATTCTTTCATTAATTCACTCATCTGATGTTCTCCTGGTATCACTTTTCCACAGTTTACCGTTATTCTCTTCCCTGGTTTAACTCTCCCTTCCACGAAGTATTTCCTTTTTCCTAGTTTAATGTCCCACTTCCCTCTTTTACACTCAGGTTTTGCATTGATTCTCTCCAAAAAGTCGCACCCTAGAATAACTCCATATTTCTGGGTCTCTAAGTGGGTCACATGCACTTTCATCTCCAAGGTCTCTCCTATTAATTCTCCCATCTCTACCTGTAATTCGCCTACCAGGCTCTTCCTTCCTGCCATGGTGACCAAGGTGCAGTTGCACGGTGTCAGCCCTGAATAATTGTCCATCCTTTTTGCCACTTCATTGTCCATAATTGTGCTATCTGACCCTGTATCTACCAAACACTTAGTCTTCCATTTGGGAAAAAAAAATATAGGGAGCTTACCTCTTATGCTATTCCTCTGTTGCTCGCCTATATACCTCTCGCCTAACCTTCAATCCTTCTTCCGCTTCTCTCGACTAGCGATCCTCCCACCACGAGTCTCTTCCAGTGAAGGCCACTTCCCTCGCTCGTACCAGCGCTCGTGTCGTTCTATCGATGTCTCTTGCTCCGACCCTGTTGACTCTGATGAGCTCCCGTCCTCTGAAGAGCCTTCCCCTTTTTGTCTTCTCCTGCCCCACATCTTCTCCCGCCGGGTTGTGTTAACTTCCATGGGCTCATCTCTTGGTGCTGGTCTATACTGTGTCGTTCGTGGTCTCTCCTTGCGATATAAATACGGACACTCTCGCGCGAAGTGACCGAGTTCACCACACTCCCAACATCCTCTTCTTACTGGCTTCTCTCTTCGCGTGTAGCCTCCCACTGCCTCATAGCTGTTCCTCCTGGCTTGAGATCTTCTCTCTTCAAAGCGTCCCCGTGGCTTCCTCTCCTGTGAATACCTCCCTTGTCCTCGATCCTCATAGGCTCTTGCTCTGAATTGCCTATCCTGAGGTACTCTCCTCCTGGTCACAACTGCCCATCCTCCTTCTGACTTCCCTCTGTATATAACACCGTTATCTTCTCGGTCCATTTCTTCCTCCCGGATGGCATTAATTGTCTCCTCGAGACTAGTGGGCTTCATGATACGGAGGGCCATTCTCACTCGTTCTGGAGCTGCCTTGAGGAGAATTTCACTGGCTATCTCTCCATATATCGTCGTTCTCCATTTCGCTTCTTGACTGTCTGTGCACTTTTCATTTATCTTCATAGTTAATTTCCTTGTCGCATCCCCCAATCTGCGCCCGAACTCAGCGCAGGTCTCACCATTCTCCTTCCGCATTTCAAAAATTTTTAGCGCACTTCTAGCTACAGGCTTTGCGGCTCCAGCATATCTGTCCTTAAGGGCTGCTCGCACCGCACTCCACTCCGCACAAAACGTAAGTCCTAACTCCAGCATCACCGTAAGGCTGACCCTGGCGAGGAAGTAGGTCTTGATGTTCTTGTCTGTAGCTGGGTCTAGTTGAGTTGTGACTAACTGCTCGTTGATGGAGTCCATTCTCTCTATGAACAAGTCCAACTCTCGAGCATCACCCTCGAACCTCTTTATCGAATCTAATAGGTTCATCAGGTACCCTGCTTTTGCTACTCTCGCTTGTTCTATTTTCACTGCGAGCCTAACATCGGCTCCTGTTGTCTGTTTACTCGTCATGTTGGTTTCTACACTGGACACAACACTACACTATTAAACAGTTGGCGAATGATCCCGGGTTTCGGCACCAGTTACGCGTGTCCGGGTAATGAATAGGTTTTTAAAAAAAAAGGAATTTAAATAAACTAGCTCGCACGTGATTGAAGACAAGAATCGAGTTTATTAGTCAGCTCCTTCTGTTTATAGGAGAGGCAATGTTGATACGGACTTCAACCCTCTAGTCTCTCGCGGGCGGCCGGCATTACTTGTATATTTTTAAATATCAAATGAATTTACCAAAGTAAGTTCAACTTAGATTGTAGCTTTAAATGATTTTATGCGACAGTTATCTTCATCAAAATACTTTTTCTTTTAGCTTTGATAGTACGGTATATAGTATTATACAATTAGACAACATTACTGGAGTAATAAAGCTAACCTGTAATAGTTTGAAGCACTTATTTCAGAGCTATTGTTTACATTCTTTTGCTTTGGATCAGGTGTATTTTTCTTATTTTACTTTTTATTCCAGCATGTTTCACTGTGTATTACATGCATCAAAGTCAAATTGTACACAATACTTCTTTCATTGACACTACAAAATACTTATTTTAACTTATTTTACATTGATTCATAATTCTAGAATATCATATTTTTTTTTCTTAAATGTCTATACTGTACAAAAAGTTTATAAATTCTTTATTATATCGTTCTTTAATTAATGAGGAAGGCCTAACGGGCCACTAACATATCTATTTGAAGTGCAATTCTACAGAATCTGTTCGAAAAACTTTAAAGAAATATAAAATGCCTTCAGTCATAAAGTAATCGTCTTATGCTGTTTCTTTTATACTGTAGATAATTTGATTACATGCCTTAGGATGCAGTAAATCAAAAGTAATATACAGATGTTTGATCCAAGAACTATGAAACAGATTACTGTAACTTTACCCAAAAATGACTAGTGTACATATACCTCTACCACAACTGAAAAAAAAAAAACTATTAGGTAGGAAATTGTTGAGTAATTGGTACCATTGAGTTAAAATAGGTATTTATATCCGTGGTTTTGGAAGGCAAGGTTTCCCATTTATGATGCAGTCATCGTGAAACCGGTCGGACGACTCCACCAGTGATAGACGAGGTATGAAGGTTAATAATAATGTCTTATTTACAGAGGTTACTCTGTGGCACTAACAATATGCATGAATTTATCAACTGAAATTGTCACTACTAATAATTCACAACTGTCACTAGGTTCTGTCATCGAGGCATGCTATCGCCTCTAATGTGATGATTACTTGTAGATAACCTTCTGAATACTCTAAATAATTATAGTTTTGTCACGCAAGTGAATGAGTTAAGCTCTCAAAATTGGTGATGAAAGGATAAGAAAAAAAAAAGTTTAGATGTAGACCAGATAAAACAGATTTCATTCCTTTCTCAAGAAGAAACAGAGTAGTTTTCAAAGTCATTTATTATTATAAATACTGTTAAAGAACTCTCAGAGGTGAACTGATACCTTGAAGTTTGTTGGACACACTCAACTGGAAAAGCCATGTAACAGATACATTGGCGACGGTCATCTATTTAAAAATAATAATAATAATATCATACAGAACTTTGATACAATACATCAAGTTATTTTAGTCAATCATTTTAAATGTGCTGTAACTGATAAACTGGATATAGCTACAACAAAACAAATATAACCTTAAAATGGTTTCCAGTTGGTATTGATTAATAGATTGGATGATGACTCTATATCAAGCCTTTGTAAATTATCCAAAATAATTCAACTTAGCACTTTTTTCATTGTATTTTTCAATAATCATTCCATATATATTTTTGTTAAAAACTACTGACCTACTTTTTCATTCTTTGTTTTATATTGATAATATTAAACCAGAGGAGTTTGTTATTACTTAAAATGGCAAACAATAAAATCAAAATAAATTGAGTTTCAACGAGGATAATAATAAATCCACTTATAGTAAATTTCTCTATATAGTAGAGTAACATCTCTATCTCAAGAGTAAATCGGCAAAGTCAGTATTAGAAATGTTGGCTAAGAAAACAGAAGACTCCTAAGGCTGAAAGTAATTACCCTGAGATGGTTCTTAGAACAGAAGGAACTATTTACGCCAATGGTACTAATAGAATCAGCACTAATATAAATTAATCCACGATATCAGAAAGGCTTAATATACTGATAACAAAAACAGTAATTCTTGTATATTTAGAATATTTACCTCTGAAATTGTGATCACTGAAGGTTATACTCAGTCGCGTAGACAATAGTTGTATAGTAGTCAGTAGTACTCTATAGTTAATAATAATCAATAGTACTGACGTATTCAATACTATTGCAGTCAATAGTTGTATAGTAGTCAGTAGTACTCAATAGTTAATAATAATCAATAGTACTGACGTATTCAATACTATTGCAGTCAATAGTTGTATAGTAGTCAGTAGTACTCAATAGTTAATAATAATCAATAGTACTGACGTATTCAATACTATTGCAGTCAATAGTTGTATAGTAGTCAGTAGTACTCTATAGTTAATAATAATCAATAGTCCTGACGTATTCAATACTATTGCAGTCAATAGTTGTATAGTAGTCAGTAGTACTCAATAGTTAATAATAATCAATAGTACTGACGTATTCAATACTATTGCAGTCAATAGTTGTATAGTAGTCAGTAGTACTCAATAGTTAATAATAATCAATAGTACTGACGTATTCAATACTATTGCAGTCAATAGTTGTATAGTAGTTAGTAGTACTCAATAGTTAATAATAATCAATAGTCCTGACGTATTCAATACTATTGCAGTCAATAGTTGTATAGTAGTTAGTAGTACTCAATAGTTAATAATAATCAATAGTACTGACGTATTCAATACTATTGCAGTCAATAGTTGTATAGTAGTTAGTAGTACTCAATAGTTAATAATAATCAATAGTACTGACGTATTCAATACTATTGCAGTCAATAGTTGTGTAGTAGTTAGTAGTACTCAATAGTTAATAATAATCAATAGTACTGACGTATTCAATACTATTGCAGTCAATAGTTGTATAGTAGTTAGTAGTACTCAATAGTTAATAATAATCAATATTACTGACGTATTCAATACTATTGCAGTCAATAGTTGTGAATATAGTCTATATACTCTATACAGTGACACATCACAAGGATATGGAGATGACATTTTTATTATAAGAGGAGAAATAGCTGATATTATTACCTTCAACATTATTGATCATCCTCTCCAAATTCTTGAAATATGGATTAACGAGAACGGTTTTTGGATATAAAAATAGAAAATAAAGTGGTCTTTACATCATTCTCAAGGAAAAAGAAAGAGTGTGTCAAAGATTTATTGATCAAAACTACTAAAATAGAACTCTCAGGAGGACAGAAATATTTGATGTCAAAATTGAAGAATTACGACAGGAACAAGTAGAATGGTCTACTACTGAAAGAGATTATTTGTTAGAACATGGGGTGTCAAGCATATATTATATAAACTGCTGTACTCTAAACTGTTTAGATATGACCGATGATATTATATGAATCGATAGTGTGGTATCTAAAATTAATGAAAAAGGTTAATGGGTTAAAAGGTTAAAGGTTAATGAAAAGGTAACGACAGTAGGGTTTGTGGAACGACGAAGTCAGGTTTGTCTAGCCTAGGAATGACCACCCAACATACAGCGTTGCAGAAAGTGCTCGCAAACGTTGCCTAGCAACACAGTGAAGACGAAGCAGGTAGTCTCTTGGGATTAAGGGGTCGATCTCGTTTATCTAGGAGAGGTGTTTTGCTTTTAACTTTTAACCACCTGAATTGGATAAATAAGGAGAGTATTTAATCTGCCTTTTATTATTAATTTTCAAATGAAAAAATATGGTGCCGGTTATAAGTTAATTTATCCAGGGTTAGAAATAATGGACAAAAAAAAAGGTGAGTGTAAGTCTTGAATTTCTTTTGTAAAGTAGTTATATCATCTAGTAAATAAATGGACTGTTAGCGATATTATGCTCAAAGTTATAATGATGTTATACACACAAATATTTAAGTAATGATGGTTAATTTCTATTAGTGCTGATTCTATTAATACCATTGGCGTAAATAGTTCCTTCTGTTCTAAGAACCATCTCAGGGTAATTACTTTCAGCCTTAGGAGTCTTCTGGTTTGTTAGCCAACATTTCTAATACTGACTTTGCCAATTTGATCTTGATTGAGATGTTGCCCTTTATGATATCTAAAAATATCATGTACTATAAACAGAACTTTTGTTATTTGTAGTGTAACAATACTGTCCTAATATTATATGCTCTTAAAATAATCATATTAAGATAATACCTAATACGAAATTTTATGTTTCGACTCTCACCGGGGAAAATGCATATAATGATCAGCGTCTTTGTTTAAGGAATGAAAAAAGTGAATTTCTCATGCAACATTAATATGCAGAAGCAATGGAGTTCCTATCGTACATCAGAGTGGACTTTAAACTATCGGTTCCGAGGCTCTACGATGCCAGTTACTCATTAAAAGTACCTACTTAATGTAGACTTCTAGGCCAAATTTAGTACTCTCAATGTAAAATCTAAGGGAGATGCAACATTTAACTATTGTTAAAACGAATTGTTTTAGCAACGTTCGGATGAGTCCTCCCCGCTAAAGGCAAAGAACTGAGAGTAAATTACCTACAAAACCGTTACTTGTTTACCAAGAAATTAGTTTTTAAATTATAGTATAATACATTGATAAGAAGGTATTAATTAATGTATACATAACGTAAGAGTTTAATGTAAGGATTCTTAAATCAGTTAGCTTGTGGACTCCTTGAGAGGTACACGTATGTTATCATTTACATACCTCGATCATACAATACATGCACCTTAATACATCCACATAAAACAAAAAAAAGATATTTGCAGTTAAATAAAAAAAATTTATGAACATAATAATCTCACTATAGTGATAACAATTATTGAAAAAAAGAGCAACAATAACTTCTTTTTTTATTCATACTTCAACTATAATGTAAATATCTAGTAATAGAAAAAGATTTAATGAACAATAAAATAGAGCAAAGAACATTTAAAATGACAATATTATGACAAATTAATTAGAATAATGTCCATGATATTTCAATACTTCTCTTTAAAAGAATTTGATTTCACAATAGTTGAATAGCCATGTTGTTTACATATATATATATTAGTGTACTTCGGTAGCAGTCCTTCCTTTATACATGATTGGTTATACACGACTGAATATTGTCGATTGATGATCTTCGTCTCCAACTTTTCAAGTTTGCGGAAAATTAATTTTTCGTTGTGAGAACAACGGTTCAAGGAATGAATTCTTCTTGTCGACGCGTTTCGACTGTCTACTGCAGTCATTTTCAAGACACAAAACAGGTGAATGAATGAATGAATGAATGAATGAATGAAAATTTCTTTATTGAGAGATTGCTCCCAAGGTACATAATTCAGGGGTAGCCGTACGGGGGACACTAAGTGTCCCCCACCGAGCTTTTCCCCCTATAGATCAATGTGTTTTATATTCTAATAACTTAATCCTAAGTCTTAATGCTAACAAATTTATAATATAATAAATAGTAAAATAGTATAATAATAATAATAATAATTAATAATATAATAGTAAGCTAAATATTATAGTATACTTATCTCTAATATTACATTTATCATAATAGTAATAACGTTAATAATAATAATAATAATAATAATAATAATAATAAAAATAATAGTTATAATAATAATAGTTATAATAGTAATAATAATGATAATATTAACAATACTACCAATAATAGTTAATAATATTAATAATTCTACCACTAATTAATACTACTAGTAATGTAATCGTAACAGAAGTTCTTCTGTTGTGGTAGATAGTCTCTTTATCTTTCTTGATATTGCGGCTCCGGCTATTATTCTTTTGTCTGTGGACTCTCTGTCAAGACTGCAGTGGCAGAAGCTGAGCCTTGTGCTTCCTCCGCTGCAGTCGAAGCCTTTGCTCCCCTCATCTGGAGATCGTTTTAAAACAGGTGGGTTACCGGTCTCCTTATATAGCCGAGAGTCAGGGGGGTGAGCGCTGATTGGCTGTGCTATTGTGGTTCTTCCTTCTCATTGGTTATTGGTTTGGCCTATTGCTGGGGCTTGTTCTCCGAGTAGCTTGAGTACTCTTGACATCCCAGTTAGACAACAAACTGGGATGTCAAGAGTACTCAAGCTACTCGGAGAACAAGCCCCAGCAATAGGCCAAACCAATAACCAATGAGAAGGAAGAACCACAATAGCACAGCCAATCAGCGCTCACCCCCTGACTCTCGGCTATATTATATATATATATATATATATATATATATGTAAAAGTTGGAAGCAGTCCTTCTTCAATGCATGCTTTTAAAAACTGGATGTATGTTTCCACTTGGTTCAATTTCATCTTATATTTTTCCAAATTACGAAATTTTTTCTTTAAGCCAGAGCTCAACTTAAAACTTAAATCACCATAATTTTTTAATTTATTATTGGACATGTTTCGGTGTTACATCTACCATCTTCAGCAAAAAACCACAAAACACCGAAACATGTCCAATAATAAATTACAAAATTATGGTGATTTAATTTTTAAGTTGATCTCTAAATTAAAGAAAAAATTTCGTTATTTAGAAAAATATAAGACGAAATTGAACCATGTGGAAACAGACATCCAGTTTTTAAAAGCATATATATATATATATACTTACTTTCCAATTAATTATGTATATAAATTTAACATGAAACAAAAATTACTTACAATGGAAACTGAAATTTGGGTACTTTGGGAAACATTGAGTACTTTGTTTAGAGTAGTACTAAATATACAAAATTTGCGTACAGTCTAATCAGTTGTCTTCTCGAATTAAATTAGGTGCTTGTTAGAATTTATACTTCAGTCAATTTAAATAAACATTGTTTTTAATATTACTAGAAGTAAGTGAGAAGTTTCAGTGGTAATAATTAGAGAAATATAAGCTAATGTGATGTTTGAGTAATATATTTTAATACTCTTCTAATATATTAATCAAATGATTTATGAAACAAATGATTTTTTTGTACTCTTAATGAAATTTTATTTTCAAAAGTTAGATACATATACTAAACTTGTTTGTATATATAAGAATTGGCAAATGTTCATTTAAAGCTAACAATGTTTAAAGGAAAATTACGCATAAAAATATAGCTTACATTAAGACAAATTACTGTAGCTAAACTTTTATTGTTTAAACAATTTGATCTGAGAATACGCATAGGTCTAGAAAGACTTGTGCATTTTGTACTAGAAAAATAATGCACATATGCATTCTGATAGTTATTTAGTTATGATTATGCATATACAGTTGTCCCCTTCTTTTATCAAAAATGTCAAATAAAATTTGAACTAATTGATACTGCTAGTCGAATGCATCTTTTACTTTTTGAATCCAAAATTTTCTGGACTTGAATCCTAGTCACTTTAAAATAGTTGCAAAAAGAATTATAAAAGGGATGTGTATTGCATATATAACAAGTCAGTAACGGTTTTTTTTTTTTTTTTTTTAAATTTTGAGATCATACCCAAAGTGAGAAGTTGAACCAGTGGGTTTCATTCTTTGCTCATGTGCATCGATGTCATTGTGTAATCTATTACTAAATATGCTTGTTACGCATAATATGCGTAGTTGTATATTTGTAAATAAAGATGATAAAAAAAAAATTTGAGATCCTTTCTGAACAAAATACTTATTTTACTTGTCATACTGAAAACAATTTAAAAAAAGACCAATAACAAACAAGTAAAAAAGTTTACAAAATGATATGTAAATAATAAAGTGGCAATTATATTTCACTATCGTATATTTTGCATTTAGTGCTCATAGTAATTATAGTTTTGCACAGTGTTTATGTCCTTTGATCAATGTACTTGTTCATTTCTTTTCAGTTGATTTGATAGAATCAATGATATGGGAAATAATTTATCATGTCTCAAAACTAATTGAAAATCAACCTGATGCACTCGTCAATCGAAATTTTGGTAAAACAATAAAATTAAATGGTACTCGGAATAGAGGTATATTATTTTGTTTCATTATGTAGAAACATATTAACTGATACAAATAAACAAAAATATTGAATTTGGATCTATGCTAATAAAGCTATCGCATTACCACCTCTTATTCATATATATTTAATTATTATGGTGTAGAAATAATATAAGAATCTCGAAAAATTTAATGTTGTTATTTTGAACGTGATTGTACTGGTTTAGCATCATTAGTATATTTTGAAGTTGAGTTTTGTAAATTATTATGTTGATAACTCTAAGTTCCAGCGATAAGATTAACGGTGTAATGCTGTAGGAATTTTCCTAACTTGTTATTGCAGAGAAATGCATTTTTTTTTTTACGGTTAAATATATTTTGTGGAGAATTTTGAAGTATCACTAATAAAGGTATAGTCAACATTTATTTAGAGAAAGATGGAGGGATTGGGGGGCTGAAAGAGTGGCAGGAGCTTGAATAGATCTGTGGAGACTAATTGCGAATTAGAGCGGGTCGGGTGACCTGATTTGGTGGTGGGGAAACACTTGAATACAAATGGCGAACTTCTCTAATGGTATATTATGTAGGGGACGGAATCACGTGGATGCCTGAATTAATCTGGTTTCGCGACCATTCATGTTCTGTCTTCTCATAGTCATTAGCTTCAAGATAAACAGATGCGAGGAAGATGGGACTAAGAATCCGTTCTAAACTACCTCAAACACAAGCACTGATGAAACATTTGTAAGTAAATGTACAGAAACCGCCCCCCAATCAAAACCGCAGAAATACAAATATTATTATCCAACGTTTTGGCTGTTACAAACTTTTAGCTTTTATTTGAATTCACCATAGAAATACAAATCAGTGACATGGGATTTAATTTTTCCAGCCTAAAGCTCAATCTGTTCACAAAAAAAAAAAAATGAATAAAGGAAAAACTTTCCTCTTTTGTTAGAACAATCTGCAATCAGCCATTGTGAAGTTTAAAATACTTCAACATTCCATGAATTCAATCCATATAACTTAAAATTAATTCAGTTAACAAATCTGTATTGAATTTTTATAATTGTGGCAAACATATTCATGCACCATCGTAAACAATTAAAAAGCTTTGATTTTCAGAAAAAAAAACAATTAAATAAATTAAAATTCGTATGGTTTTAATTTTCTTGGTATGTCAATTCTCTTTTTAGATTTAATCTGGTGTTGAACAATATAACATATGTTTGTTTTGAAAAATACTATTTATAGTATATCGTAAATTCTTATATGCAGAAATTAATGCTGTAATAATTAATGATGCCATAGTCTTCATTTGCTATGATTCGTATTGATTTTTCAATGGAGGATAATGACTCCATTGTAATAATTAGAAATATATCACCATTCAATTTTCATTAGCACCGATATACAGGAACACTTGTTTTATTCCATTTGATATGTTATATTCATCCAATTAACATTTATTCACCATGTAATTTATTAATTAATTTATTAAACTCAAACCATTAGTATAGAAAATAAAGAAAGTATTTAAAAATTGTTAATTTTTTGTGATATTACTAAATGAAATGTCCTGTTGATGATAACAATTTTTGTTTTAAATTACAAATCATAAACAAAATATTCAGACAGATGAATTTACTTGGACGCTATCTAAGTTATAATTCTGCAGGATAATACAGGTAAAATGTCCACCTGTAATTACTGGAGTAGTTAGAAAAACACCATTTCATAGCAGAAGGATCACTTACCTTCACGCATTGAACTCAGATTCTCTGAGTCTGGACACGTCATGGACGATCAAGTAGACTACTCATAACAATAATGTTCAAGGACTGCTTGGAGTTCCATCCAAATGGATCAGCCATTGAGTATAGCAGGGCCTTACCAATTTTGTAAACCATTGCTAACTTTACAGGACATTCGTTTCCTAATCAAATCCATGATAAGCTTCTTGAAACTGTTAAATCATTTCTGTTATTCATATGCTGACTGATAAAGGAACATCCATAATAAACTAGTATAGGAACTACATTCCTTCCAGCAGAGTAAGAATTAGCATTGTCGTTTTTAATGTATAAAACAAACCATGAACGAGCACAAGTGTACATCCATAATAAACTAGTACAGGAACCACATTCCTTCCAGTAGATTAAAAAGTAGCATTGTGGTAGTCGGTTTCTGATTGGCTGTTTGTACGAACAATCAACCAGCCAGATATATATATATATATATATATATATCAATGATCAAACCACAATAAGAAATGGGAAACAACTTATTGTGGTTTGATCATTGATTGTTATTTTACGAGTTTATGTGAAATCTTGTTTTATATATATGTATACAAAGATTTCACATAAACACGTGAAACAACAATCAATGATCAAACCACAATAAGAAATGGGAAAACAAGACTAAGATCTTTCAACCGTAACAAGCGGTCTTCGTCAGAGTCAAAAACCCAACTGAGTTGGGTTTTTGACTCTGACGAAGACCGCTTGTTACGGTTGAAAGATCTTAGTCTTGTTTTCCCATTTCTTATTGTGGTTTGATCATTGATTATATATATGTATATATCATTAGATTTTTGACTCTGACGAAGACCACTTGTTACGGTTGAAAGATCCTAGTCTTTATTCGTTTTTCATAGTGTGATTTGATCATTGATTTATATACGAGGGTCGTCCAGAAAATAAGTTCCGTTTTGGTCTGTAGGGCGGTAGGAGTGGTTTTTGCCAAATCCGGCAACACCGCTCGAAAGAGGAGAGGTGGGGGAATAGAATGAGAGGTGGGGGACCTCAGTCGGTCAATTACCAACGTCAGGGCAGGTAGTTGAAATGGAGCCCTCCATGTCACGTCCCGCCACCTCGATCCCGTTCCCTCTCGAGTTGTTTTGCGCGGAGTGATCCAATTTCTTTATGCACAGGGTTTCAAATCAGTTCAAATTCACGAACAGCTCATTTCTGTTTATGGAGAAGGTGTAATGAGTGAATCAATGGTGAGGAGATGGGTACGTGAATTTAAGGCGGGAAGACATTCAGCTCTCTAGGGACCCACCGGGCGGAAACTTTCCGAAAGTCAAGTTTTTCCGAGACGATCTCATGGATGAGGGATCGTGAGATGTCTGGGAAACTCAGGTGGAGTTCATCCAGGGTTGAACGACGATCTTTGCGAATTGCATTGTCGATTTCTGCGACAATTTCGTCCGTCACAACTGAGGGTCTGCCTCTCCCACTTTCATCCTCAAGTGAATGTCTTCCCGCCTTAAATTCACGTACCCATCTCCTCACCATTGATTCACTCATTACACCTTCTCCATAAACAGAAATGAGCTGTTCGTGAATTTGAACTGATTTGAAACCCTGTGCATAAAGAAATTGAATCACTCCGCGCAAAACAACTCGAGAGGGAACGGGATCGAGGTGGCGGGACGTGACATGGAGGGCTCCATTTCAACTACCTGCCCTGACGTTGGTAATTGACCGACTGAGGTCCCCCACCTCTCATTCTATTCCCCCATCTCTCCTCTTTCGAGCGGTGTTGCCGGATTTGGCAAAAACCACTCCTACCGCCCTACAGACCAAAACGGAACTTATTTTCTGGACGACCCTCGTATATATAAAAGATTTCACATAAACACGTGAAATAACAATGCTGGGTTTTTGACTCTGACGAAGACCGCTTGTTACGGTTGAAAGATCTTAGTCTTGTTTTCCCATTTCTTATTGTGGTTTGATCATATATATATAACTTAAGTTTTGTATCTATTCCACGGTCGATTCTTTATCAATATATATATATATATATATATATATATATATATATATATATATATATATATATATCGTGTATTCATATTGCAAATATAATTGTCTACATTTTGCATAACGTTTATTTAAGTTTTAAATTTAAGTTTTAAACTTATTTAAGTTTACAGTTTACTTTTTACAAAATTACATTGCATTTCGACCGGAAATGAAATTGTGCTAAAAAAAAAACCATCATTTAAGGATATGTAATCTAGTTTAAAAAACTTTGGTTGTGGCAAGATCTTTATCGGAAGAAAATGATTTGGCATATTTGACTTCGCGTAAAATTTGATTATAATATTACATTTAAAATAAAATCATGTATTTTATGAGAAAAAATAAAGTGAACTAAGACACAGTTGGTCAGTGAGAGTTGGTGATGAAGGAGAGAGGAAACTGAGTGATTGAAAGAGGTGATTAAAGGAAATTTTGAAATCACAGTTTATAAAGCAATTTTAATTATTTTGAATGATATTTATGTTTTATGAAAGAAAATCTCTTTTACTGTGAATATGATTTTTTAACAACAAAAAAATTGTCAATTTGTTTGATTTGTCGTTACAATTTTTTTTTTAGGATCTAAAAGCAAGTTATTACTTTTTATAAAAAGAAATCTATTACAGTTTAGGGAGGAAAAAAAGGAAGTTAAAATAAATGAAGGAAGATATATTTGGCATGGTGTATAGCGTCTCTTTTTATGCAATGACAGTGAAAGAGTTGTGACTTTTTAATTTTGTTGGAGTGGTTGATACAAAATGTCAGAGTGAACCACATTTCATAGGGAGAAAAGCGAGCGGAGGCCATGGCATTTGGGAGGAGAGTGCGAATGCCAACTTGCCGACCTCTCTGCAAAGGCTCTTTGTTCCCCCAAGTCAGACAGTCGTCTAATTTGCCTTTCAACTGCTTTCTCTAGATAATGTCCAACTCTTTAAAAAGGTTAACTGACCTCTCTAAGACAACCTTTCTTTGCCAACCCTCTGCATGATAATTCATTGTTCTTCTTTATTTTCAATCTCTTATACTACATTCAGTATGTGAATTCAGTCAGGTATTACCTTGATTTCTACTTGCTTTATATTATCTTTAATATAAAATATGGTATATAGAGTAACTAAAAATACCAAGTTGCAAAAAAACTTAATTCATCTTTATTGAAGTAAGAAACCCTGATGTAAATTAATTCGATATTTGAATATTTCATCTAAATTTGGCTAATTATGTTCAAAACGTAATTAGTGTCTTTACAACAATTATAGACAAGTTAGAAATAGTTACTTTTAATTGGAGGTGATTCAATAGTTAAAGTAAGTGGAAAATATTAGTGTCATTAAACTTGTGTCATTTCACAAATTACTAATAATAAAATAAGCCTTAGATAATATTTTAATTAATTTTCTTTGAAATATAATTATAATCTAACTGATAATATTACACTTATCAGCATGTGATGAGTGATATATTATCTGTCTATAAATAGGGGTATCTAAATACCTACAATTAATAGAACTGAAGACTCTCTTCAGTGCACCGTTGAGAACAAAATCATTGTTCAAGATTAGAGGGAGACTTTTAAACAGAGCAGTATCTACCCTTAAGTAAATAATTAAATCAGTAATATAATTTTTTTTTCATTATTTTCATATATTTTTTCATTATTTTTAATTGCAGGGCTTAAGTAAATAGACTACATAATAAAAACAAAGTGTTCGTGCATTCTCTCAAAAAATATTGAACTTAATAACTAATATATTATTGCAATGTTATTTTTACAAATATTTAATATGTTTTTGATACTAATTATAGACTAGTTAGCACTTATTATTATAACAAACAATTGTTAACCATTATTCTCATTATTATTTACATAGTAGTAATATAATTACTGTAGGTTAATAATTGCATTTTGATAAATAGTTGGATATTTATATAATTCAAATATAGCGTTTGATAGTAAATTTACTGTAGATATATGACAGTGGAATTTAAAAACAATATCCGGACACAAAAGGTGATTTCTAAAAATTTTCAAGTTAATGTCAACTCTAATATCCTGACATGATTTTCATTGAAAACCTTCTTCAGAGGCAAACAATACAGTTCTGCCTTCTTCAGAGGCAAACAATACAGTTCTGCCTTCTTCAGAGGCAAACAATACAGTTCTGCCTTCTTCAGAGACAAAGGCAATTATACACTAATAATAAACTGCAAATAAACAAAAATGAATCATTATGAAGTGGAAAGCAATGCAAGAAAACTAATTTAGTGAAATAATATAATGACTTCCACAAGTAAAAACTAGTAAGAAAACTATAGACCTTTACTTTACTACGGATCTAGCAATGTTAACCTTACAAACATTTTAAAAATTATTACCATACTTATGAATGTTAGCTCTCATATAGGTAATCTATTGCCATGAGTAAGCAAATTTGAAAATATATTTTTCAGATTTTAAAACTACATAGCTCAAAAATTCATATATAAATTGTAATGTTAATTTAATACCCATGAATATATATTATTCATATTTAATATGTCACTTAGGTCAGTAATTGAAAGTGGCTCATTTTTTCAATATATATATATATATATATATACAAAATTGTCACAATAACACGTGATATAAATATTCAGGTAACTCACCACAAATGAATGAAGATAGTGGTGAGTTATCTTCATTCATTTGTGGTGAGTTACCTGATATATATATATATAACGTGTTCATTGTTCTTCATTTTTACTGAACTAACTTCTTATCCAGAATAATCGTGTTCTCAAAATCAAATATGTTATTGGTAATGAGTGAGTGGGGATACTGTTGATTTGTTTTATTGGTTCTACTTTCATACGACCAATTATTCATTATTATCTATTACGTAAGTTGATAAGTATATTACGTAATAACTTATTCATCTTATTACGTAATGTTGATTATTAATCTTTTCATTCAACTGAATAATTTAAGCACACTCCAAAATAGGTTTAATTTAATCTATCTAATTTTCTTCATTCAATATGATTGTTTTATCAGATGAATTGTTTTTACAAATCATATTGGTATTGTGCTCTTGGAAGATTTTCCGACTTGACTTTTGGACTTGATATGGAAGAAAAATTTACCATACCATTTCTCTGAAGTATAATTTAATAAAAAATAATGTGAGAAATCGAGAAACAAGCAACAATTACAAAAATCAGGTTAGTTTACCTTCGGTTGCTTGCTCCGACCTCCGGCGTGCTTGCTCAGCCACTCTCTTTTCTCCTGAAGACGGATTTTCCAAAAAAAAAAAATGCGTTTGTTTACTCTGTAAGTTATTTTTATTCGTATTTGAGCTTGTGTATATCTAATTTTGACCATTTTTCCGATTTCAAAGTGAATATATATACACTAACAGTGTTAAATTTTCGGGGTGAACCGTCATCAGGTGAGATAAGAGACCGTCTCTGTACCAGTACTCTTGTTTAGAGAAATGGTATGGTAAACTTATCTTGCATAACAAATCCAAACATATCATTTTTAGTTCTAAAAGATAACGCAATTTCTCGAATTTAAAAAAAATATTCTTTATAAGACAACGTGACAAAATTTAATTTAAATGTATTATTGATTATTAGTTATAAGAGATTTACACTGCATGAAAACAGTATGTCGATGATTCTGAAACTGCCTAAAATTTTTACTTTTAAATTATAAATCCTCTGTTTTTTGATGTCTATGTGTGTTAGAACTATAAGACACATAGCATTCATTCTGTGGTAAAATGGATAAACAAATGAAGAAAGTCTCCACACAAATGACATTTTATTCAACAACAACAACGCGTTTCGAATACTTTGTGTTCATCATCAGGAAGACACTATAATAGAAATTATATCTAACCAGTTACAAAATTAGAGTGAAATAATAAAATTCTATTAAGAGAATTAAAGACATACCCAAGGATGTGGTGCTGAAGGGTTGGTCCAGTGAAACCAACTAGTAGGAAATAATTGTTTCTGTTAAAGGCATACCCACATCCTTGGATATGTCTTTAATTCTCTCAATTGAATTTTATTATTTCACTCTAATTTTGTAACTGATTAGATATAATTTGTATAGTGTCTTCCTGATGATGAACATAAAGTGTTCGAAACGCGTTGTTGTTGTTGTTGAATAAAATTTCATTTGTGTGGAGACTTTCGTTTGTTTATCCATTTTACCTCATAATGAGTAAATACCACACAATTACGAATTGCACAACTAATGACTGACATACAATTCATTCTTTCTTATAAAAGAAAGAAAATCTATTGACGAACAAATACAATTGAAAACCTATGTTGTAAATGTTTGTAAAGATTTTTTGTGGAATATCAAATAAATAGTGAATGACAGAAAGCAAATGTTTATTATCTTTTCAGTCTAACATGGGAATTAGAGAGTTGTGTTTTTATTTCCCGTTAGAATGATAAGTTTAAAAGAATGATTGAAGTGGAAGTTGTGTTATTTATGGTGCTGCTTTAGAGTTGGTTATTACTGTTTGACTGCCAAATTTTTTATATTGGAACGAAACTGACAGAGAGTGAGGGAGAGCATGTTTAATGCAGAAGTCGACAGGCAGGATAGAATCGCTACCAGTCTGTTCTCTCTCCGTTAAAAATATATCGCTTTCCTAATCGAGCCTTCTGGCACACTCTAATGACCCTTTGGATACAGGCCTGCCGTCACTTCCCTCCAACACAACTCTCCAACTCACCACACACTTTCTCACTATTTTCCATCCATCATTTACA
The DNA here is from genome assembly GCA_026182355.1 of Hermatobates lingyangjiaoensis. Classification (NCBI taxonomy): domain Eukaryota; kingdom Metazoa; phylum Arthropoda; class Insecta; order Hemiptera; family Hermatobatidae; genus Hermatobates; species Hermatobates lingyangjiaoensis. The sequence goes on from JAPFBL010000157.1 coordinate 858,378, forward strand.
TATATAAAACAATGAAAATTTCCTTCAATCACTTTAACATCAAACAATATTTTCCTATTCCACTATTATAAATAAGAATAAACCAATGACTATGTAGTACTTTTATTGCCATAAATATATTTCATTTACTATACCTACTGTCAGTGACGTGCGATGGGATTCATGGCAGGTGAGGCACTGACTTCATCACGGGCAGGTAATTTTCAGGATATTTAAATCTTATAGTCAAAGGCGAACCTACCATGTGGTAGGAGAACTGCGTGCCTCACTTGGCGACTCTTCGCAGCAGTTTAATGATCACTCAGAACGAGACAGTACTAACACACATACCATTGCTAACAAAAAGAAAACACTGTACATTGGAAATTTAGATAATATAGCAAAAGTGTTTAGATATTTTAATTGTGAAATATGAGAGATTGCAATACGGCATCATTGCAGAGCATGCTGGCACAGTTAACAGTCACTCTCTGATAAATAGATATAGATAGATAGATAGAAGAGAGAGAGAGAGAGAGAGAGAGAGAGAGAGAGAGAGAGAGAGAGAGAGAGAGAGAGAGAGAGGGAAAGAGAGGGACAAATATTACCTTCGAAAACCAAAGAATAAGTTTAACATCATTTTTAACATAATGTAGTATTTTTTTAGTTTTTTTAAACTTATTTTTAATATTCATAGCTTCTTTCATGTGAACTAGTGTTGGCAGTGCCTACTAAATAACTGGAAGGTCAGTTGTCAAAAAAAGAAACATTTATTTAGTACTTTGTAATTAGGAATGAAGATTTCTTTTGAATTATTCCTTCAAGTCTTCAAGGTTATAGAAATAATTTCACAAAATATAAGCAACTAAAGTAGTTGCTATATTAAGTTCAAAAACATAAATCATGCATTGCAGTTGTAACTTTATTGCGATCACAACAGTTATGACTAAAGGATGTTGCTGATAGGAATAGTTTATAATATGTAACAAGCATTGTTCAAAAACATGAAAAAAATACTAAAGAAAATTGAATTGCGCTATTTAATGGAGGACTTTGTTGGATTGTGGATGGATTACATATTGATCGGAGTGAGATGAAACTCGTGCTTTACTGTAAAACGCTGTTGAGAGATCAGCCATAGCGCCCGCCGGTTTTGTCTGGCAGTTTTATGAAGAGATACGCGGTAAACTGTTTGATGGTGCGTATAAGGTCCGAGTTTCATTGACGTCCCAGGTGGACGTGAAGGACATAGGAGAATTACGCCCCCCCTGCTCCACCTATTTAATGGGCGCCGGCAGTAAAACTTGACGATGCAAGCTTCATCCGCCGCCATAGTGCCAATAAAATCAACCCTCTCAGTTCTCTTAACAACCTCCTCTGCTGGGACCTCTATCTTAACAACTCCAGCAATCACTCTATTTTATTAAAGTAATTATAAATCATACCCAATCAAAATAGCTAACTCATTAGCCTTTCCAAAACAAATTTTAATAAGATAAAATATAGGGCATATATCTATTTATAAGCAAACGGTACTATCGAATTCCCACAAAAACTAATGAGATTACTAAATTACTGCTGTCAGCAAATATTTCAATTTTATGTACCTAGCTTCCAGGCTCTCTATGCCAGGACTTAGCATTATTTTTGTTAATTTTGTTTGTATTGTGAAATAAAAAAAAAATTAATCCATTAGGTTTCAACTCATACCTATGTATGTATTCTACCTTGAGGAATAAATTTAAATATTCTTATCAAATCTATCTGTAATTGGAAACTCATTCGCAGATAACAGGGTCTATGTATACGATTCTTTAAAAAAAAAACAACAAAAACAACAAAATGAATTCTTATTTAAAAAGAAATCATAATTTGAACACCAGGAAATCATTTTTCATGGGAAGTTGTACCAGATGTTTGAACAAAGAAATCAATCACCCAATTCCTCATCATTGAATGGATAAGACATATAATAATATTACAAGTAAATTACGTCATAAGTTGTTTTTTAATGGAGGAGGAATTGGTTTCAAAATTGTTGATAAATATAAAACAACATAAAATGTAACATTTTTCTGCCTTACTAAAATCACAAGTAAAAGCTTAACAAGAAAGAGTTTTTGTTGTTGTTTATTTAAATAAGGAACATATTTTACTGGCTTTGCATTGAAATAGTTTAAAAATATTCCTGTATTTGCTATGGTTGGGTTTAAAGAAGTAATACATTACTTTTGAATGTAAGCATCGCATTTCATAGTTAGCCTTGTGATAACTCTACACAAAAGAAATAAGCATGTGATAGTTCCAATTGCAAAAAAAAAACCCCTCAGTCCCTCAAAATTTGATATTGTTTTTTATAGTTTATGTAATATACCAAATTTTAATGCTATTGAACTATAAATTTGAAGAAATATTTTATCGTGAAATTAAATTATAGTTCAACACCCAATGCTACCATAAGCAAACACAATCTCAGACACGCTGATATCAGTTTTTGTTTTATTTTTGTCAGGTAAATACGAATTACAAAATTAAATGTTACAAAAATAGACTGGAATTATATACAGTAAAATTAAAGAAATGAAAAATAGATGACATACTCAATGGAAGAAGTGGAGGATCTACAACTGTCTAATATTCACTGAAGGGAATTTAGATGATGTGAGATAAACGGGGGAAGGGTTGTTAAAAGATAAGTAGACAAAGGAAACGGGTATGCTTACAAACAGTGAAGTACTATACAGTAAAGTAAGCCAGAAAACTATTGTAGAGAAAAGTGTCCTATGCAATAAGAATTGATTATGTCTTATTATACACGTCTTATATTTAAATCTTCTGCTGCTTCCATAGATCCAAATTCATGTTAATAAAAAAAAAAATCAATATGCCAAGAAGTAATCAAGAGAGATTTGCATAAACCGAATAGATATTGAAGTGCAATAAGGCTACCTTTTTTCTCCTTTAATATAAAATGGCTATTTATTTGAAAGCTGTTCATTTTCAAAGGCCTTTTATTGATTCAATAAAACTAAAATATCGCAGTAATGTTATTGTTTTACTAAAAATATTTCTCAGCTTTACAATTTCACAACTAGTAAGTTTTATGTTCGTATGCGAGACGTGTTGGATAATTTTATTTCATTTTTCAATAATTAAAATTTTTGAGCTGATTCGGTTGATTTCCCCTTCCAATACGCATGTTGTTCTTTATTATGATACTAAATTTTCCAACACGTTTCGCATACGTACATCCAAATCTCCTTGTTCAGGAACTAATCCAACTCCCAACCTTTCCTAACCCCACGAGCCTCAAAGCTTCTTACTTAAGCTAAAATGACGACCAAATGACTCCAAAAGTATACAGTACCTCAGAGAATGAATAGCCGGAAGACCATACGACCACGAAGACGACACCATTCCCTGACAGACTGACTCTCCCATTCTTGACAATGTTTACTGACCTAACAAAAACAGCAGGATGAGAATCTAGCAGTAGTGGACCTCTGGTCCAGAACTGCTATTTAAAATATGCACTGCTGTGCATAGTAATATTCGTTGGTCGTTGGTTTGGTTGATACCTACATAAAACGTATTAGCTGTGAAACTGTGAAATTGTGAAATTTATTAAAACAATAACATTACTACGATATTTTAGTTTTATTGAATCGATAACAAGAGGCCTTTGCCAATGAACAGCTTTCAAATAAATAGCCATTTTCCATTGAAGGAAATAAAAAGGTTGCCTTATTGCCCATCAATTCATCCAGATAACAATGGTGTTCATAAAAACACCAAGAACGATAAAGCTGCTGCTGAGTTTAGTCAGAGTATCTGACATCCAGATTAGTGCACTTTTACTGAACAATCCATCACTCTTGAAAAGAACAAATAATATATGGAAAATCCATGTTTCTTTCTACAGTTTTAAGGATTTTATTATTCTTGCATATCTTATTAACTCTTTAAAAGGTAATACAATTTGTTTTACTAGAAATGTAGTTTGCAATTTTGAATGGCTTGATTCCTATTAGTTTCTAAGTCAATGTTAACAACTCGAACATGTTGTACACAATAGTGTTTTCCATTTTTACAGCTGTTTTTGCCTTCAGAGGTAGTCAGCATTTAACAGAATTTATTTCTATCAATTTCAACAATATATCAATTTATTGTTTTATTCAAATTGTGTAAAATCAAGAAGCAGTTTGTGAATGAAAAATATGCTTTATTTTATTTATTTATTGTATTTAGGGTAACTATGGTATTGCGTCCTAAGAACTATTGTACTTCCCACTTCTGTACTATAGTAACCCAGTTAGCTTCAACGCCTCCAAGAAGCTCTTTTGCTCGGTCCAGCGGTAAAAGTTCTACGGTTTTGTTGAGTGTCCCAAAGCACCTGCCCCTGTGAAGCAACATGGTCTGGCAGTCAGCCAGCAGGTGAAACGGCGTTTCTTCTTCTTCTTTGCAGAATCTGCACAACCATCATTGATAATGCCTATTCTTCTAGATGATCATTAGGTTTGCAGTGACTTGTTAGGAATCCGGTTAGAATTCTTAGATTATTCCTGCTCCTTTCCCTACAATACAAGATCTTCCTATTCTCAAACTTATCAAGAATTATCTTTGATTGTCTTGGTCCTTGAAGAGCATCCAAATATTGCTTCCTGTTTTCTCTATCCTCTTTCCTAAAGAATTCTTGTATAGTGTGTTGTCCTATACAAAAAAAAATTGCATTATGTAGGTATATTTTTCAAACTTTTTGCAATATTGAATTGAGTTCTGTTGTATTTCTGTTAACATGATATTTTCATCACGTCACGTTCAGTCATTTTGGTTTTGTTAACTCTGTTATTTTATTCCAATATATAATTCCTTCCCCTAATCTTACTAATCACAAAAGCAATTCAACATCGTAATGAATCGATTTTAATACGATGAAATAATATGAGGTAGTAACATGGTTTAAGAATCATAGGCTTGAATTTAGATTTAATGAATGCATTGCGTGTGAATGGGCTACCTTTGATGGCCGAAATCCAACGCGGTCCTCTATGCAGAAAGCAATGGTCGCGTTTGGCTTACACTCATTTACGATGAGGGTCACTGTTGTAATCAGGACTCTAATGGAAAGAAACATTTCACTCTTTTATCATGAAATCTGATAAATAGATTAACTTAAAACACACTTAATATTTTCTTTGATTTATCATCAAGACATAGCTATTAGGCATTAAGTACCTGAAAATATTTATGCTGATGTGACTTAAATATATAGTGATTATGCTTCACATGCATGGTAGATTGTGTATATTCATTTTTTCTTAAAAACAAAAAAAAAAAGAAATATTCCTATCAAGTCGGGCTGAAATGTCAATCAATATGTTGTGTTGCTCCCCTCGATACTGAAGGACAACTGTCTCAAAAGTAAGTTAAAAGAAATTGCACAAACCGGGTATGGGAAAAAAAGCAATGACCAGTTCGGTTAAACTACTTTGCCGTGGATTATTGCAAAAATTTTCGAAGAGAGACAGTGTCTGGAATTAAAAAAAGAGGTGTCAAACTGTCAAACTTCATTATCTATGATAAAAATGGAATCAAATAGTTTTCAAAATTATTAGAATTAAAAAAAAATATATAACTTTTATTTTTCATTTCTGGGCAACTGATAAGGAATAGTTTCAGCAAGTTAAAATTAAGGAAAACCGTAAAGACTTTATTAAGTTAGAATTTGATATGTTTCGCAGACAATTAACTTAAGTTTGACTCCTACCCCAATATTGTGACATTAAGATTGATTAAATTCTCATCTTGTAATCAACACGATTATTAATTTCATACATCAGATTGTAAAACAGAGATAATCTTATGAATGGTGACAATTTCAAGTTCTGTTAAGTCATGTATTGGCACCATAATAAGAAATTAATCATTATAATTTTTCTTGAATGTGTTGAATGATAGCATGAAATATATATTTCATGTTAGTAAATAAAGTTTGGAGTACATAGGTAACGAAATAAAATAGGGTGAAAACAGATGAGCGATCATAAGCAGTTCGGTGAAATAGTTGTTTTAATTCTGGAGCTAGAAAACAGTCAATATGAAAAGGGAGGCCTAACGAGTTGTCATCAACTTAAACAGATTTAGCTAAAGGACACCGAGTTGGCAGCAGATGGAAGATAATGCATTTAATTTAGTGAAGAATGTTAGAGGTATGCAGGAGGAAATGATTCTTGTTTACTGTTTTACCAACAAAGTGAGGGGGTTGTTACTTATGGGAAACAGAGGCCTGCTGGGTCAAGCCAAACTAGTTCTGGCCAGTTGCTAATGCCTCGAGCCAAATTAGCGCATCTGAACAACAAACTTCATAACGTCCACAAGCATGCAGGTCTGGGCATTCTCATCCGCTAATGACGTCTTTCAATTGGTAATAAACGAGGTTCAGATTATGGGAAAATTTTGAAAATAATTTGATGTCTATAATATTTCAACTATGAAAGAATTCATTTCGTATTAATATAAAAATTTAAAACAGATAATGTGACTTGTTATTGTTGCATTAATTTTGTTTATTGCAACAATAAGCATTATTTCGACCAAAAACTTCTAACTTTATCTTTATATATACATATACTTAATACTATAGCTACCCTCTGTTTGTAATCTCCTTTGGAGAATTCCTTATCTCATAGTACGGAATAAATTAAAGCTATATTGAAAGTGTTCCCCAAAATACAAAGTCCCCGTATGTTGACAAATTAAATACTTAGGTCCTGAAACAAATATATTTAACCATGCATTAAAACTGGTTATTATCGTTAGCCTAGAAAAATTAGTCTAAAGTCGGGTAAGGACCCAGCAATACCAACCAACTACAGACCTATATGCTTACTCAGCTTTTTAAGTAAGAGATTTAAAAATACCTTAATCGGACACATATCCAGTTTTTCAGATTTACAGACATTCAATTTGTATACAAAAAGAGTCACGACTGTGTTCTTATGAACACAGAAGCGCTCATAAACGTAAAAGTTACTTAGGTGCTCCCACAACATTATACATTTTTTAATCAAAAAAGCTTAGAACATACACCCTTCAATGCATGTAGGCATTGTTAATAACTAGGGGACGCTGGGCTAACTATATGGTTCCGAAGGATCGTATCTCACTCCAAGGCACTTTAGAGTTAAAGCCCGGGACACGTAGAGTTAATAGTCTGCTTTACATTAGAAATAGGTAAAACCGTCATACCTCGAAAGATGATCATGGCGTTACCTATTTCTAATATACATCATACTAACCTCAGTGGTATTTACAATATGCAAATATTTAGTGGTCTGTGTTGCTGAAAAAGCTTTTCACAAAGAATATAACCTATTAAATATGGCATTTTAGACAAACGTTTTGTATAATCACTCAAAAAATTACATATAATATTGTTATATATAATATATATTTATCATTATGTATGCAGCCATACTTTTTTGTCTGGCTCTTGTCATAATACAGTCGTACTATTTCGCTTATCTTACTTCGTTATATCGTACTTTTGTTTACAATGGTAGTTGTACTATTAACAAACGGAATGACTAGGTTAGGTTGCAAAAAGTAGTAACATAAGGGAACACAAATAGACCGAACATTGGTCCTTTTGTGATATCGCACAATGATCATTCTACATTGGGAGTTCTCAATTTTACTAAACTCAAGTGTTTTTAGCGTAGGAAAGTATAACAAATTAGCTGGCATCGTACAGGGTTGGGATCGACGGCTAACCTTTAACGCTCTTTCCTCGAAGGAATTCGATGAAACTCACGAAAAACTTCTATAATCACTTCTCCATGGCCCCTGAATATTGCCTACAGGCCAGAGTTGTGGATACAATGAACCCTGGATGGTTCCTGGAGGACAAGCACTGTACCACTCAGGCTAACCTGGCTCCACATCACCAATAATGCTCTTGCGTTATTGGTTTTTGACCTCTGCACGGGCAAGGATACCTCTTGTTACGGTTACAGTTCTTGTTACAGGTAACGATCTCATGGTATTTTTGCCCTTTTCATATTTATAGTTTGTTGTTTGTTTAGATGTTTTCCTTTCATTTTTGATATGATATAAAATATATTGATAAATTTATCAATACGCATATAATAAAAATGATAAATAATTAGTATCCAAATAAAATAATTCTAAAGCACTTAAGCACTAATTTAAATTATGTACTTCCTTTTCTTCATTATTTAATCTTACAATTCGAAATTCATAAAAAATTATGTCATGCCAATTATAGAAACACCATTATAAATATTCAATCATTCTTTGATATATAAATAAATATATTTATAATACATCCTAAATATATTTAAATATTTATGAATATATAAAAATTAATCATTCTTTGTTATTAAATGAATACGAGCAAGAAGCATTTTTATAATATAGTGGACCATAAATTACCTGTTACTGTTTGATATTGACCCCAAATTACACTATTATTTTTTAACACTGAACTGAATAAACGATGGAATTTGTAAACTTTTGGGTAAACCTACGTGTAGAGAAAAAGCGAAAAATAATTATCATTGGTATACTGATTACCGACTGATTGAGGGTAAACATTGACCACTGCTACCCCAACTGACAACAGGGGTAGAATTTCAGTTATCCCTGATTGTCATTCCATTGCATTTACTCATTTTAGTAAAATTCAAGCCTATCCTCCTAATTCTATATTGGTGTTTTATGTCATTCCATCTTATTAAAATTCATGCTGCACAACACTGAATTCCTGATGTGATTGCTTATACATTTCGGCTTAATTTGAAATGAAGCTTAAAAATAAATAACATATGAAGTATAAATTATTTAAATAAAATCACTAGATTTTAGCATTGAAAGGCAAATAAAAATGTTGTTTATTAAAAAAATAAATAGAGTTCTTTGAAAAACAGTAATGAAAATTGCCATTAAATGAAAAAAAGAAATAAGACTGAATCGATTTAAATAATCTACTGGAAGAGTAATCTAAATTCTGGTGTCATGTGTGACAATGAACAGGACCTGATAATCCCAATTATCATAAATTAAGCTCCCGTCATATTTTAGATGTTAGTTATACGATAGAAATGTGGATAAAAATGATTTGAAATAGGGGCACACTGAATAACTACTCAGAAGTAATGAAAGCAATAACCTGTATGCCCATCCAAAACATCCAACGCAAAATCCTAATCATTGCACCCACGTCACCTTAACCTCTAAAATTCCAAGTCTGTACTTATATTTTTAAACTATATTTATAACATCTAAATAGAAGAAAAATGTGTCATTTTAGAATTTGGATGTTTAATATTTTGACCACCAGTGTCGTTACAAGGGGGGGGGGGGGGGGGCGTGGCAAGGGGAGGCATTTTGAGGGTGTAAAAAAGATGATTGAAAAAAAGTTAAAATCATAAAAAGCTAACATTAAAATCAGAAATTTTGTACCAAAATGAGTTTTTAAATCGTTAAAAAAAATCATAAAAAGTTAACATAAAAATTTGAAATTTTGTACCAAAATGAGTTTTTAAATCGTTAAAAAAGTTAAAATCAAAAAAGCTAACATTAATATCTGAAATTTTTTACCAAAATGAGTTTTTAAGTCGTTAAAAAAGTTAAAATCATAAAAAGCTAACATTAAACTCTGAAATTTTGTACCAAAATGAGTTTTTAAGTTGTTAAAAAAGTTAAAATCATAGAAATCTAACATTAAACTCTGAAATTTTGTACCAAAATGAGTTTTTCAGGTCGTAATAGCATTTTTGTTTTACGTGACTGTTTTTAAATGGATTTTTGAAACATAATATTTAGAAATTAAAAATAAATATATTTGAATTTCTTTAAAACTATTATTTAAAAATGATTGAAAGTTTATTATATTTGTTTACATAGACAGTTAATTTAAGTGAACATTTTTTTTTCAAGATTTTAATTATACGATTTTGTTTTGAAGAATTTTTGGCTTTCTTTGATGTTGACTGTAGATGTATACAAATACTGTAATAAGATGAAAGTCTTGGTCTAATAATAGCAGTATAAAATTAGATCCTTGATTGTATTTCTATAAAAATACATATTTATTTGGAAGTTTAACAGATCATCAAAGACCATTTATTCATGGTCTATACATGAACATGGTTTAACACTGAACTGAATAAACGATAGTATTTGTAAACTTTTGGGTAAACCTACGTGTAGAGAAAAAACGAAAAATAATGATCATTGGTATACTGATTACCGACTGATTGAGGGTAAACATGACCACTGCTACCCCAACTGACAAGTGGGGTTGAATTTCAGTTATCCCTGATTGTCATTCCATTGCATTTACTCATTTTAGTAAAATTCAAGCCTATCCTCCTAATTCTATATTGGTGTTTTATGTCATTCCATCTTATTAAAATTCATGCAGCACAACACTGAATTCCTGATGTGATTGCTTATACATTTCGGCTTAATTTGAAATGAAGCTTAAAAATAAATAACATATGAAGTATAAATTATTTAAATAAAATCACTAGATTTTAGCATTGAAAGGCAAATAAAAATGTTGTTTATTAAAAAAATAAATAGAGTTCTTTGAAAAACAGTAATGAAAGTTGTCATTAAATGAAAAAAAGAAATAAGACTGAATCGATTTAAATAATCTACTGGAAGAGTAATCTAAATTCTGGTGTCATGTGTGACAATGAACAGGACCTGATAATCCCAATTATCATAAATTAAGCTCCCGTCATATTTTAGATGTTAGTTATACGATAGAAATGTGGATAAAAATGATTTGAAATAGGGGCACACTGAATAATTCTACTCAGAACTAATGAAAGCAGTAACCTATATGCCCATCCAAATCATCCTACTCAAAATCCTAATCATTGCACCCACGTCACCTTAACCTCTAAAATTCCAAGTCCGTACTTATATTTTAAAACTATATTTATAACATCTAAATAGAAGAAAAATGTGTCATTTTAGAATTTGGATGTTTAATATTTTGACCACCAGTGTCGTTACAAGGGGGGGGGGGGGGTGACGGCACGTGGCAAGGGTTGGCATTTTGAGGGTGTAAAAAGATTATTGAAAAAAAGTTAAAAACATAAAAAGCTAACATTAAACTCTGAAATTTTGTACCAAAATGAGTTTTTAAGGTCCTAATAGCATTTTTGTTTTACGTGACTGTTTTGAAATGAATTTTTGAACCAGAATAATTACAAATTCAAAATAAATATATTTGAACTTCTTTAAAACTATTATTTTAAAATGATTCAAAGTTTATTATATTTGTTTACGTAGACAGTTAATTTAAGTGAACATTTTTTTTTCAAGATTTTAATTATACGATTTTGTTTTCAAGAATTTTTGGCTTTCTTTGATGTTGACTGTAGATGTATACAAATACTGTAATAAGATGAAAGTCTTGGTCTAATAATAGCAGTATAAAATTAGATCCTTGATTGTATTTCTATAAAAATACATATTTATTTGGAAGTTTAACAGATCATCAAAGACCATTTATTCATTGGGGGGGGGGTGGTAAACTTTACGACTACCCTAGGCGGCTAAAACTACCCCTTCGCCGCTGCTATCCACTGACTTGCCAGAGTAATATACTTGTTGATAATTCTTTTTCATTATCGCATTTATAGTAACTCGGTAACGGTGAGCTTTAGCCAGACAGTGCGGAGAAATATTTGGTTGAATCTCATGAAAAACTACAATTTCAAGAAGCCTATAGACGTTCTCATTCATTTGGTGTAAAAAAATGTATGTTTAATAGACTATATAGGCAACGCATATTCTATAAAAAAGAAAGTCTATAGTATGTATAGGCAGAAAGCAGTTACTTATTTATCTAAGAATAACGTATGGTGTAATGAAATTTGTGATTTTGAATTCGTGAACTATTTTGTTTATCTTTATGAAGATGTATGAATTACTAAATAAAAAGAACAAACAATTCGTTTAATTCAAAAGTTGAATAAAGTGAAGTTGAGATATTTTAGTCCTATCATCAGTTATTGTGCATGAATAGGGCTGTGAAGATCGCGTGATGGCGGGAAAGAGAGAAGTGCAACGCCCATGGTAATTAGCAGACTTGGCCAATGTATACTGAGTGGTGTGACAGACACGCATAGGAGTGGCCGAGTGCGTGCACTACTGCCATCTCAGACATCGACCAAAGGCTGCAGCTCATCACTCATAGACTCTTTTGAAAACCTTGAAACAGGAGTTCAACACCACAGGTCTTCATTAGCATGAATCAACCATGTCAAAATCTGTCTTCATTACCATTAAAGCATGATAAAAACGATTTTTTTTTTTTATAGTTGCTTTACAGCTGTATTACCAGCATCACTTTGATGGCCATATCAAATTAAATGATTAAATCAATCAAATGATAATTAAATGATGTATTGTATTGAAAATCAAACTGAAATATTTTTTTCCCAAGAAAATCCCAAAGTTGTACAGTTTGAACAAAGTGGCTGTGACCAAGCAATTATTTACTATTGTCTCAGATAAGCGTCCGATAAGCCATTACGTGCCAAGCATTTGATATTAATTGGCAGAATAGAGAGCCCTTAAAGAGTATTTATAGCAATTTAAATTGACCAGCTCAACAGTTGGTTTATGAGAGGAATATATAGTATAAACATCAGACCATGTTCTCTTTAACTACAAAATAAACTAATTTTCTTTACTAGCTGTTCTAGTGGATATTGATTACTATTGAATCCTCCACAGAACAAATAATTTAAAAAAAAAACATCTGCTCTAAACAGCCATTAAATTAAAGTGGCATAACATACAAAATTTATATATTTGCAGATTCAAAAAAAACATTGCTAACTTTTAAAAATATAACAATATTTCTTTTATGTTCATGTCTACTGGTACTGACTACTATATAATAACATTGTAACTTCGGACTATCTGATTTAAATTAACGACACAAGATATATTTTATTTCTATACTCATTTGATATCCAGTTATTGATTTGATTGCCAAGAGATGTTATGTAATGCATGTGTTATTATGTATTATGTACCAAATTATATTTCTCTAGTAATAATACTGTTCATAAAAAGAAAAAAATACAATATGTACATCATTTAGTTGTTTTAGATATAGTTTTAGTAACACAATTTGAAGTTTGAAGTACCAAATGTGGCAGTTAAGTTACAAATAAATGCTCAATGTTCGCATATGAGGGTTATATGGAGATGATATATGTAGTATAGTTTATCACATTAGCTTAGCAAGAGGCAATGACTTTACTGCTATGTACAGAGAGAAGTATAAGCGTAGTAGAGACTAGAGTGAAATAGGCGATTGGAGGGTGTACTATTAGGACTGCTGACTTGTCATTAAGGGGACACCCATTAGGACCAGTCTCGTCTAATGGACACACCCTTCACCACCCTGCTAGTCCTCGCTGACTCCCGTAATAGACATTTGCTTTAGACCCCTCTAAGGCTTCTAGACAATCTTTTGAAATACTTCTCACTAGAATACTAATTATGAAATTCAACTAAGCAACAGTTTTTCTAAGTAACAGACATCAACTGTATACCTATCTGTTAATCATACTTTTAACTAACACATATATGCAAATATAAGTAAATATTCACAACAAAGTCATGTAGAGCATTTAAATGAAATCAGCGATTACATTGTCGAATAAATTAAATAAACTTTACTAAAATCCTGGTTTTTCTTTCGTGGTATTCGTCAGAGTCAAAAACTAAAGTTTATCGGGACTTGGTCAGACCCGAGCTGACTGAATCCCGATAAACTTTAGTTTTGTTTCTACGTCACTGACCTAGTCCCAACAAACTTTAGTTTTGTTTCTATTCCACAGGCCGAGTCCCAGAGTCCCAATAAACTTTAGTTTTGTTTCTATTCCACTGACCGAGTCCTAATGAACTTTAGTTTTGTTTCTACTCCAAAGACAGAGTCCCAATAAACTTTAGTTTTGTTTCTATTCCTCTGACTGTCTCGATAAACTTTGGTTTATTTGTATTCCACGGTCGATACTTTTATCTCTTTATCAGTCTCTCTCTCTCTCTCTCTCTCTCTCTCTCTCTCTATATATATATATATATATATTATATATATATATATAACTTTAAATTACACAAAGCACGACACAGAAAAAAGAAAAAAAAAGAACCTTACAGAATTATATATATATATCGTAATGCTAGTAATGTTGTGGACACAAGTCCACCATACCAAGTTAACCAGAGAAGCGCTAGAGGAGGGAACTAGAACAAAAAAAAAAAGAACAGGACCAGCATAGATTCAAATTAACAGAAGTCATACTCATACAGAAAACGAAGCCACATAATTATATCCAGTTAGAAAATAGTGAGAAAGTGTTATAACTATTTAGATCAACCCCAGGTCAAGTGGGACCTCTCCAGGTAGAGGTAACAAACTCCTAACCAGGTCACTCAACCCAAAGGATTCAGAAAAAACAACTTTAATCCCCCAACCTCCTCAACACATTTCACTTCTCTTATATAAAGGAACAATCTATTTCGAACTCAGTTATGTCTTGATAATGGCTGAGGACAGCAGAAAGATGGACTCATGTAACAT